>JAXBDA010001820.1:0-17500 GCA_036023075.1 Gaultheria prostrata | reverse complement strand
TTTCGAATTTTTTGAATTAGGGTTTGTGTAGTGCATTTTTTTTCTCTAGTTTTTAGGGTTTGTCCAAGAGTTATGTGGTTTGTCTACTGATTATTTCGATCTATATAGGGTTTACAGATTTTGAATTTTTGATAGGGTTTGTGTACTGACTTTTTTAGGGTTTGTAGATTTCCAAAAAATAACCCTTATATTAGGCTTATTTGTACTGTGTTTGTTGTGTTTGTATTTTTTACATTTTTTGCTTAAAACAGCCCTTAAAAAACTCTGATAACAGTGTGTGTGGATAAATTTGTTTGAAAAAAAATGTTTCATGGGTCCAAGTAGGGTTTAAATTAACAATATCAAACCCAAAACTGTAATAAAATAGCCTCACTTACTGTTTCGATTAATAAAAATAGAACCCTAAAAAATAGTGTTGCGACAGTGTGTGTGTGTGTGTGATTTAGATAAATAAAACCCCCAAAAAAAAACCTCATTACTGTCAATACTGTGTACGTGTGTGATTGAGATGAAAAGCCCGTAAAACTTATTAACTTGTTTTACTTTATTGATATGAAGAAAACCTTTTTTAAATTTTTAGGATGGCAAGACTAAACAAAAAACAATTAAGGAGAAAAGAAGAGTAAGAGGCAATCATTGCATTAAACACCTTCATCCATGTTGCATTGGGTGTGTTTAGCCTGTACTTATTCATCCGATCCACGACACAATATCTCCGTCCCGAGTGTGTCCAAAATCCACATTCCTACTAGACCCAAGTGAATGCCATCAATTGGCTTGTAAATGGTAATGAGATTGATTGCCACGATCAGTTGAGGGTTATAGGCATACAATTTTTAGATTGTGTTGTATAGTTCGAAGTGTTGGGTTAGGGGAATCGCGGTTCATATGTCTTGACGATAGGGTAGCTATTTTTTTGTGGATCCTTATGCACCATACAAAGCAAAGGCGTACCAAACATTATTTCTGGAGATCGACTGAAAAGATAAGTAGGCATTTCAATGCCGTACTCCAAGCTGTATTGCGCCTTCATAAAATGCTCCTAGTAAATCTCGAGCCTGTACCTACGAACTACCATGACAATAGATGGAGTTGGTTTTAGGTACACTTGCTTTAAAATTGTTTCTAGTTATTCCATTTGTTTCCTCAACTCCACCAAATGTACTCACTTGCAATAGCTTACTCAAATTGTCGTAGAATTGTCTCGGGCCTTTGAACGGGACCTTTGTGCCAATTTATCCCCCGAGAGCTGACAAGCCATGGTATAGGTGAAGGAAAGGGTGAGATTGCCACAAATGTTTTAGGTGTTTGCACTCGAGATCTAAAATTTGTCTTTCTTTTGTCTGGTTGGGAAAGGTCGGCCACTAACTTTAGAATCCTGACAGACGCTATCGCAAGACCCAATGGTTTGCCTTTGTCTTGTCCGGTTGGGAAGGGTCGGGCTCTGACTCTAGAATGCTCACAGACGCTATCGCAAGAACCAATGGTTTGAAAGTCCCCCGTGGTATGTTCCAAATCCAAAGTTGACCTTTCCTTTCAATCCATTACATTTATGGACCTTCTCTTAAATTCTTTGAATGTCCTAACTTCCATTGGTTTCAAAACATTACTATCTTGTGGATACCGGATACACAAATGGGGAGGGTTTTCTACACCGCAACGCGGCCAACGATATCACCTAAACATTTAGGGGCAATGTCACATGCCGGCTAGCAAAGAAGAGTACTTCAACATGAAGCACTCCACTACTAGGAATGTCATTAAGAGAGAAGTTTTAGTGTTTTGAAAATAGGATTTGCAATATTAATTGAGACCTCCCTCCTATTACCCCATCCGGACTCAATGTCGTATCATCACAGCTTGTTGTCTTTTCCATAACCTCATTAAAATAGAGATGCCCAATAATCCCGTTGAGTTGGAGTACACGCAATGGGAACAGGACAAGCTTCACAATGTTGAGGTATATGATGATCGCATTACTACCATAAACACTTCCAATGAATGGACCACCAAGAGGGATGCATTGGTTACTACCATGTACAACCATTGGCTAGCAAATGGTGGAGGACAATAGGTTTACCCACCCTGATTGAGGAATTTTTTTTTAAATATTTGTATTAAGAAATTGTTTTTAACTATTTGTATTAAGTGTTTCAAGAACCTATAATGTAAACATTCTAATTCTGATGGTGATTCAATTTGAACAACTTGTAATGTAAAAGACTGTAATTGAAATACTTAAGTTTCATACTTAATAATTCATTTTGTTCAAATACATTCGTTGGCCAACTTAAATGCATTTACAACAATGGATATCCAAAAAGGCACCCCAAGAAGGCCTTGTGTCTACCAAAAAGACACCAAGGACCCGTAGGGTGTGGAGGAAAGTAGAAGAGCATGCTCTCATTAAAGTGATGGTCAACGAAATTTCAGACAAGTGGAGCACCAATAATGCCTTTAGACCCGGTTTCTTCACCTTAATTGAGAAGGAGTTGGAGAAGGTGTTGCCGAATAGCCACATTAAGGTCTCTCCCCACATCAACTCCAATGTCAAGTATTTGAGAAAAATGTACCACAAAATATTTGACATTGTAGCACTTAGTGGGTTTGGTTCGGACGGAATTAACAAACACATAAATGTGGATGAAGACATGTGGAATGAGTTCGTAAAGGTAACTCATAATGCTTTAATTCGTATGTTAAGGCATGTGACATCGTTCTAAACTTTCAATGTTTGTGTAGGTCCACCCTAAGAAGGCAAAGAGGTGCACGGGAAGCATTTCCCTTACTATGATGAATGGGGTATCATCTTTGGAAAGGATAGGGCAACTGGGGCGTTGACGGAGGATCCAACGCAAATGGAGGAATCTCTTTCCCCTACTCCTATTGAAGAAGAATTTGGCGTAGAGGATCTTTCGTTTCCACAACGACCTTCTATCCAAGGGTTAGGGAAAAGGGTAGGGGATTTTTATGAGGCACTGTTCAGTGATGAATTTGTGAATTCATCATACTCGAACATGAGCTCCACCCCTATGGGCTCCACCCCCCGCACCTCTACACCTTTTACCTTCACATCTATGGGTTCCACACCTAGACCCCCCGCATATCGTATGTCAATCCCAACGTCCACCACGCCTCCGGCCAATATCGGAACTAAAAAGGGGAAGAAGAGGACAATAATGAATAATGAGGAGGATATGCGTGGAAGCATGGACAATTGGAGCAATGAGAGGTTGGGATATATGGACAAAATGACCAATGCAATGGGATATGAGAAATAGTTATCCGCTCGTCACTTGACGATTTCGACGGAGCTAGAAAAACTTGACCTTACTTTGACACAATTATTCAAGTTAGCTGCGATTATTGGTGAGAAGGACGTTAGGGTAGACCAATTGTTAAACACTCGTGATGAAGTGAAGCAAGCTTTGGTTGAGGCCGTCCTTAACGGTGAAGTCTTTGGTCCCATTTAGCGAAGAGTTAGAAAGTGTGCAACAAATTTTTGACATGGCTAACAATTCATGATGTTAGAATAGTGTGTTTTGTCTCACATTGCTTATCTAAGTTGTGTAACGTGCTACTCAATAATATAAATAATAATCTCGTGTGTTAGGGTTAATTAATACCATTACACTTCTCTCTCTCTCTCTCTCTCTCACACACACACACACACAAAACATGGTATTAGAGCCCAACCCTAATCCACCTTAGATTTAGAAACCCTAAACATTGTTTACCACCACTACTGTTCATCGTCACCAGTAAAACAAAACCCTAACCTCTATCTACCCTAACACCAGTCATCATCTAAACCCTAAACTCCTGTAATTAGCCACTACCGAAACCTCTGTACAACAGCCATCTAGAAATCGAAACCCTAAATTGACCCTCTCTCTACACAGAAAAACCCAAATTGACTCCTCAATCAACCTTTATGTGACCTCGAAACCCCATCTACTATTCAAAAGAGACTTTATCCGATTTGAAATACCCTAGACCACGTATAAACCACTCAAAACCCCAACCTTGACACTCGAAATCAAAACCCCCACACCAAAATTGGTACCCAGCACGCGAAAACTTAGTTTCCATGTTCGAAACCCTCTCCAAATCCATACCTGATACTCGAAATCGATACCTATTGCGCAAAGCAGTGAATTTCTGCTTCAAAATCCTCTTCTAGTGCTCGAAGTGGTGATTTATGGTTACCCAGTCGTGGTTTAACCTTCAAATTAGGGGTGCACACCGGCCCGGTAGCCCGCCCAACCCAACCCATTTTTTTTACTATTTGGGAAAAATATTTAGGCCCATAGGGCCGGGCTGGGTTGAGATTTTAAGCCCATTTACTAATTGGGCCGGGTTTGGGAAATTCCTCTGAGGCCCGGCCCGGCCTGATTTAAATAATATTTTCATTTAATACTATATGCGTATATGTGTGTGTATATGTACACGTGTGTGTTACTGGAGATAAAGTTTTACATGTTAGAGATTGTGGATGTAATTGGAGAGTTGCATTTTTTAGAGCACTTTAATTGCACTTTAACTTGTAGGTTTGTTTTTAGGGTCTTGCTAACGGGCGCACCATTGCGCCTGTTAAGGGTACAAAAAAGTACACTTATTGCGTCCCACTTGTACTATAAAGTACACTTTTAAAGTACAAATGGGACCCACAATTGTACCTTTTTGTACCCTTAACGGACGCAACATTACACCCGTTAGCATTTCTCTTGTTTTTAATTTCTTTTAGAGAACTTAGAACTTCAAGTATATTATCACACGGTTTGTGAATCGCCATTATGATCGTTATGGTTGCTTAATTTATATTTGTGAAACCATGCTTCAGAAAAATTAATGGGTCTGTTGGATGGGCTTGGGAAATTAAAATTTTAACTGGGCCAGGTTTGGGCATATTAAATGAAGCCCGGTTATTAATGGGTCGGGCTTGAGAATACATAAATCTCATTATTATCTAGTATAAGCTCGGCCCGAATTCAGCCCGGCCCAGTGTTGTGCACCCCTACTTCAAATGTGAGTGATTGTGCTTGAGATCTCCTGCTCGGCAACAATATGGTCTTTATCTTCTGATTTCTTTGGTGTTTCTGAGCAGTATCTTTGGTTTCTCTGATTCATATCTGACTTCTCAAGTTGACTGTGGTTAGGTGAGTGTTGGACTTTCGAAAGGGATTTAAATATTTTCAAGAATAGTTACAAGGTTATTAAACAATAAAGTGCTTAATATAAAAAAAAAATAGTGGTTAAAAAAGTTTACTACTCGTTATAATTGGAAAAAAATTATGAATAATGCTTAATATAAAAAAAAATTGGTTAAAAAAAGTTTACTACTCATTATATTTGGAAAACAATTAAGAATAACGTTGCATACCATATATTTATGCACTCTAAGGCAGGGGCAATATTGTCAAAAACACATCAAAATCTCTTTTTACGGATCATAGTCCAATTACTATTCCACTACAAAATTTATTTTGCATATGGTATCCAAACACATTTAGAGAATCACAATCTATTTTGACTATAATCCCTAATTTATACTTCAAATTCGGAATTCAAAGTGGCTCACAACTTCTCAGAATCCAAAATTGCTGCGGAGAACTTTGTTTCGGCAGTTTTTAATGAAATAGGATAACCAGTATCAATAATTCCCATTTCTCATTTTTTTTTTTTTTTTTTTGAAAGGGGCCATTTCAACTTCTCTTGTTTGTCTGTTTTTGCAAAACAAGAGTAATATCATGTTCTTTATTTTTTTGTTTTGGTCGACTAACGCTATCATGGTCTTCTTAATATTGTTCTTTATTTTTGTTTGTCTGTTTTTGTACGTCACAAAGCGGGAACTTCCCAATGAATGTTTTTCGAAAGGAAAATTCTATTATAATTTTGCACTCTTATCAATAAAAATATACTCTTATCAGTCAAAGAATAGTCTTATTGTCAGCTCAGTGGACGGTCAATAAAATGATTGTTTTCAACTTTCGTTTGGAGGAACCTGTCCTTTATTTTTCAGGGTCGCGCGTATAATTAAGGTTGGGCTGGGTTGGTGGCTAGAAAATTTTTAAGAAGGGTGTTCAAAAATACATACCTACTAAAACCTCTAGAAACCACAACTATTTATAATAAAAAAATTTGCTATTAATATGAACAATTAATGTCACCCAAAAACAGGAAAGTATATGGTATATTGGTATTGCGATTGCTCTTGACGAGTTTTCATATTTTGACATCTTTACATAATAACATCATTATCAACAGTATCAAATACCTCACTTTCAATATAAGTAACCAAACAATCATTAATTTTCATATCGGGTGTTCAAATCAATATTTTTGGATTGGGTGTTCAAATGTTTTTAGGTTAGGTATTCAAGAAAAGGCTAAACTCAAATTAAACAAAAAAATATTACATTTACATTACCAAATTTTTTTTTTTTTTGAGTGTCCAAGTGACCATCATGTCTACAGAAGAACCGCCTATGGGGGCGTCCAAGTTTTTAAGATCGCATTAGAGACATATAATCATACTCCAACATTTGTTTTTACCTGATTATGTTATTCACAATACACATAACATGAACACTAAAAGAATATTGGCATGTAATTATCAAAATTTAGAGTGCTAAAATCATTTCCCTGGAGATGTATCTTTAGAAAATGTCGGCGCAATATGTTTAAATGGCACCACAGTAAATTATAGAATTCTTTTTTTTTTGTTGGTATTATTACCTTTTATAGTGATTCTTGAGTCCAGTCTCTTATTTAGAGCATCTCTAATGGTTTCTTTAAATTTGTGTGTTAAAAGGTGTATTATGATCAAAATAGGCCCCATATTTGTGTATTAAGACATTGCTTACTTAGGAGTGATTTGATAAACCTAAAAGTTGAAAGAAGAAAATTGAATGCTGAATTTTAAAAAATAAGTTGATGCAAAGAACATTAAATTTTGATCATAGTACATGTAAATTATTCTCTTTAATTTGGTTTTATTAATGCTCAAAATGTATTTTATTGTGGTGTTTGTATGATGGCGGCATAAAGGGAGTACTGGAGAGGCAGGTGGCTACATATCTCGTGGTGTAATGGAGAAATGGTGGTCATGGTGATAAAGAGGTGGTGATAGTGGTCAAGAGATCGATGTTAGACTACATGTGGAGGACAAACGGTGATCGTGATGGTTGGCGGTGGTGTGTTATTGGAGATCGGTGGGTGGTGGTAGAGAGTGTGGTGATGTGAAATGGTGTCGGTGCAGTTGTTGATGAGGGAGGTTGTGGTTTTAGCGGTAGACGTAGAAGTATTGGAGAGATATGGTGGTTGCAGTGGTGGTGGAGAGGTGGGTTGGTGGTAGCAATGGTGGAAGTGGTGGTTGCAACTTGCAACGGTAGTTAAAGGTGATGGTGGTACGTACGAGGTGGTATACAAGTATTTGTAAATTTAGTCACAATTAAGTAGGTAGTAAGCTGCATAACTCTAACAACAAATATGTACTAATTTTTTGGCAATTTTTTGGAACGGTCTTTTTGGTTATTTTTTTCTTACTATTTACTAGACGAAGATATAATTTTTACTCCCTCCGTCCCAAGCTGCTTGACCTTTTTAGAGTAATCGTGCATTTTGCACATGAAAAATAATGTACATATGATTTTTCTTAAAAAATTTACACCAATTTTTGTTTCTCAATGACTCTTTAAATTTGTGTTAAAATTTTTGGAAACACAAATTTGTACTAATACATTCACCTTGTTTGGAACATGTTTTAGAAACATGTTTTGGAAACAAACTCAAAAAAGTGGTGGGACCCACTTTTTCTCTCTCTAACTTTTTAATCATTACTCTCATTTCTCACTCTATCTCTCTTCTCCTTTTTTTTCTCTCCACAATTATTACTCTCATTTCTCTCTCTATCTTTTTCCAAATTTTTCAAAAACACTTCTCCAAAACACAAACCAAACAAAGCGAATATTGTTCTTTGCATGCAAAATTGCACGTTTATCCAAAAGGTCGAATAATTTGGGACAAATGGAATACATATATCGTTGGATTCGACGAGCAGTATCGGAAAAGTATAAATATATAGACTAAGTTGAAAATAAATCATATAAGATGACGAAAAAGATCAAGAAAGACAATTTATATTTTACTTGATACTTTAATAGATTCAATTTTAAGTGCTAAATTCTGTAGTTTTTATTTTGCACACCTCCAAACGCCCACTTCTCTCGCAATTCTCACCATTGCCGCCGCCCTCCACTTTCCTCCCTCCATAACATCCACCATTGGCGAGCCACGCCACTCCTTCTCTTTTTAATCAACTAAATTTTTATTCTGAAGGGTGTGCTGGTGACTTGTAAATTTAGGGGTTTCAATTGTTTATATAAGTAGTATGTATTAGAATAAAAGAGATGTCTCGGTGAGTACGAGTCAATGTTGTCAATTTCATACCGTATTACTAATAAAATGGTATACGTACTTGGGTGTTCCGTGCCGATCAAAATACCAGTTTATGCCGGAACACTGATAGGTATATCAGAATCTCGACCGTTACAGAAATGTAAGATTTTCTTCTCTTGCTAAAATAAGGCTTGAATTTTAAGATAATTCATCAAAACTTGAAGTCAATAATATGTTAATCATCTTTAACTTATTATTAGGACTAATGTTATGGTATATCAAAATGATAGAATTTGTTTTATTTCTCTACTTCAAGTTTTTTGGTTATGCGTAAATATATTAAAAAAAAATGTTGCAGTCTATCTGAAACGGTACCAAAATACACAATGATAGGTCCAGTACCAATACGTACATATCGTCTCAAAAGAGAAAACGGTACACTTTCATGGCCGGGATTGACAACTTTCATAAGAATCGGGTGAAGAAAAAGGGAATAATATGAAGAGAAATGGGAAAATGATTGGACAAGGCCGAGTCCGATCGCATGTCACAAAGGTACTTCTACCTCCTCAACGGCATGTAAGGAAAAACAATGCGCTGAGGTGACATTTGTTAAGTGGCTCTCCGCGTAACCGAAACACGCAGTCCAATCTGTAATATATCACAGAAACGGGGAATAAGGATTAGGGTCCACGACTTTGACACCAAATAGTAAATTTTGTGGAAACTTCTTCCCTGTCCATGTTATGGAAACTTGTTCCCTTCCGTTTGAAAACAACCAAAATTTCATAAAATATGGGGTCCATATTTGTATAGTATTTATCTATAGGTATATAAAAAGTGACTTTCCATTGTGAGTCCACTGGGTTAGTGGGCTCGCAACATATAAGAAAATAATACGCATTGCAATTCATCTTTTATATTTTTTACGACATTTTACACCTAGTTTTATATAATTTGTACATATTTCAACACATTTTTTAATCCTTAACATAAGTCCATTGGGCCTATTTTAGCATTTTTCATATTAAAATTGCATATTTGTATTTATTACAAGCGTTAGGACAATAAATGTATCCGAATAACAACAAACTACAAACAAGTCCACAATCAAAAATAACTCAACCTAACCAATAGTTCTTGAAGAGGAGAGAAAATCTCGATAAATACAAAGAATGTAGGAAGATTTGAACACCTGACTTCTTAGGGATATGATGAAAACTTGCGTTAATTCATCTTTACTTCTTTAGTTGAATCTTCAAATGTGGGTCTTCTTTTTCTTTTTTTAACAGAGAATAAAAATTTTGGAATTTAAAAAAGAAGAAAAAGATAAGATTTTCACACTGACAAATGATTTTGGAACTCTATATAATGATAACCATTCTTCTTCTTCTTTTTTTTGTCATTCGTCATTCCTTATCTATTACATGGGGGATAATGGGACTCAATCCCGAGATGCAATGTGGGACATCCAAGAGCTCTACCGCATGAGCTAGCCACCACTTGCAATGATAACCATTCTTCAATGTTTGGAATTTAGTGCTCAAAATACGGGAAATGCTGCAGTACACATTTCTATTTGGGTGTGTATGAAACACACTCCTAAAAATGATACAAATCGATTCCCTTTTGTGACTAAAAAGTTTACGATTTTTTGTATAAAAGTTACGAGACTCACCAAAATGTATTGAGTCATAGAAAAAATGTTATGAATCATATTTCTGAAAAAATACAAAATTTTAATACTCCTATAAAAGTTACGATACACTAAAAAATGTTATAATTGTCATGAGGTGCCACAATATGGACTATACAATAGGTGGATATGGTACACACTTTTAACAAATGTGTATTGTAGCCATTACGCAGTTCAAATTTTGGAGTGTGAATGTGATTATTAAAAAGTAAATTGTCAAAATCATTTCCCTGTCGGATATCATAAATACAGATTAGATATGAAGCTATTCGACTACGATCCTAATCTTGGATATCAACCCAGCTAAGAAAAATAACATAGAATCAGCGTCATACAAAGAAAAAAATTCAAGTAAGATTCAATAACAAGACCAATTTCTACCTGCCCACGATAAAGAAATGAATGACATATGTGACAGAATACAAGATATTAAAAAAAAAATGTTATTATCTGACTTCACTACTTCAGTAATGGACTCGACCTATATAAACATTTCAAGGCTTCTAGAAATATTGATTGAACTTTTTTTCTTTTAAGTATGAATCAGACTAATCTCTCTAGTTCCTTCACACATTGAACCTCACATTTTCTGTATCAGACCCATATGAATCGAATGATTTCGGACATATATGTATCCAAATCCGATCGTCTCCATTTGTGTTACTTGTTCAACAAATTACTTCAATTGTTTAAAAAGTTTAGATTTAAAAAAATGGAAGCAATGTCTTTAAGGGAATTAAACGTACGTACAGTTTGCTCATTTGTCGACTCTTACTGGGCTCGCTTCAACAATTGCGGAACCGATCAGTACTAAAAGAATCAATACCAACTAGTATTATGAAACTCATTTAACTTGAAGAATAATTCTTTTTGACAGAGTAAATCCAATTTTATCAAGACAAATATGTACAGATCAATCTATTGGTATTCGATCAACATTGGATTTTAATGTGATTACTGTAGAGTACTCATCGAATGCCTCATGAGATTATGGTACTGATAAGGATGAACTGACCACCTAGGTCAGGTCGGTTAAGGCCAGGACATCCTGACCTCCCAATGGCTGGTCGGGCACAATAAGAGGAGTGCCCAGAGCAGGTCGGTGGGCCCCCAAGGGGACCCAACACCGAAAGACCTGAATAGCTAAGGTCAGCTCGGCCATCAGAGGTCTGCTCGACAGAGGTCAGATAATTCAGCTCGGGTACTCAGCTCGGCAAGGGTTAATCACCTCAGACCTGACTTTCATAAAGAGTCCAGGACATACGAGGACTCTAAACCGACTACACCACCTCCTACGGGAGAGACAAGCACGAATATCCCACGGGATAGCCATCAAAAGTCCAAATGCTAATAGGAAAGCTTAATCCTAGCGGGATTAGGAGTCCTAAGGCAATAGGGCACTGGTAATGCCAACCAATAAGAGACCAACACGGCTTAACCCTACTCCGGGTAGGATTCTCCACACTCCATGCCTATATAAACAACCCCCCACAATAGGGGGCAGGTACGAAACTCTTGCTATAATTTCTGCAAAGTACACACCCCTTTCTTCCAAACAACATATATTGACTTAGGCATCGGAGGGTCCTTGGTTGGCACGACACCGGTGTCCTTTAGTCTCATTTGTTTTGCAGGTCATCTGACGGGCCGCGCCCAAAACTGCTTCATCAGGTACTTTTTGGCACACATGCATAACAGGTCCACTGACTGATGATATAGTTTACTCACACTTCGACTAATTTTGGGGACCAATTCTACTGTCCACTAACAAGGAGCCAATTATAGCCCAAACAAAGCTTTGTGTGAACTGGCCCCACAGAAGTTAATAGCGCGTAAGAGGTTTCGAACATGAGATCTTAAAAAGAAGCAAACCCCAAGTATAAGTTTTTAGGGTCATTTTTGCCTATTTTGTTGGTGTTTTTTTGGCAAGATATTTTTTGTTATTTTCTCTTAATTTTTACTAGATTTGAGTCAAACTTTTACGTCACATTGTTCGTCTAGATTAGAGGAATTGGAAAATTAAGAAAATAAAGACCAAAGTTGAAAAAAAGTTCATAGAAGACAACGGCGGCGGACACTAAAAAACTGTTTAAGGGTGTTTGACAACTTATTTTTTCCATTTTCATTTTATGTTTTTCAGCTTTTGACTGTTCAGGTGTTCTTCTCCAAAACTCATTCTAGGCTAATGAGTTTTCCATTTTGATGTTTGGAGAGGAGAAGTCAAAAGTATGGAGGAAGAGTTTTTTGACTTCTCATTTTTCACTTTTTCCATTTTTGTTAACAAAAAAACCTACAGAATGAATTATGCAGATATCTCTCAAACACTACTCCTCTTGAAAAATGCATTCTGCATATTTCTCTCAAATACTCTATTAAATTTAGGAAAGTTATGTATAGTAATGACAAAGGAACAAGTCCAATGAATTTTTGATTGCATAGGGGGTCAATTGTGTCATTCTAGCACATTGGGTAATCAACTAGCGTGGCATGTTCCCGTGCCACTAACAACCTCCCAATTTAAATTTAATGTGATTAACAATCATTAAAGTAATCTCGAAAAAGGCCAACAACATTCCTTTTTAGAAAAATAATCAGCACTATAAACGTGGGGCCATCAAGAGAGATAGATACTGTATAAAATTTGACTCGAGCCAAATCCTGCGATAAAATTCAGCCAATGATCTTACAAATCTGTATTTCTGCCATCAGTTCAGCTAATGATTGGAGATGATTTTCTGTTTTATTGCGCCAAATTATATCTTTCGTAAAATTTTGAACATAACCACGTAGCACAACGCTAAGAGTCGACGTCTCTTTGCACCATTGACGTGGTAAAAGTGAAACAATCGCAATCGAATTATTTACCCCTTCGTCCCCATTTATAGTCCTCCTTGGAAATTCAATTAAATAAGAAATCACAATTGTAATACTATAATTTTTATAATTTGAATTTCTCGTTTTATTTTTCAATCATTATTTTTTCTTACTTCAATAGTACAATTAATTTAAAATTTTGAAGGGTAAATAAAAAGACTATTGTCCATTTAATTTTTGAAATGGGACAATCTGTTGAGATGGAAAAAATTGCTAATTGAAGCAATAAATGCGAACAAAGAGAATATACGAGGTGACATTTAAAAACCAAAAACAAAAAGTTATCAAACCACTGTTTAAGCTCCCCTCCATACCCTAATCTCCGTACTCCTCCAAACTCATATCTTTTACACCATGGAAGGTCAACAAACTCATCAAGAGGGATGTGCTTGCATTAAGTTGGTTTGATCAAACTACCATAATAGGTATAGAAAGTAAGGGGCCGTTTGGTAGCGTTTTTGTTTTCTGTTTTTTGTTTCTAAAAAATTAAAGTTGAATCATGTTTATTGTTTATAAAAACAAAACAAAAATCATGTTTGGTGATAAAATTTCTATTTTCTGTTTTTTGTTTTTAAATGACCCTGTTTTAAAGACAAAGCAAATCACATTTTTTGTGTTTTGAAAATTTTCAGGAATTTGGAAAACGTTTTTATTAAACACAACATAAATAACTTACCAAACACATTTTTGTTTTTAGTTTTGAAAAAAATTGAAAACATAAACAAAAATCAAGAAACAAAAACATTACCAAACGCCCCCTTAAAGTTGGCAATTTAAGTTCAACACTATATTTTTTGTCCATTTTATAAAACAAAAGATAATCAATTTATATAGTGATATATACGGCTAGCTTCCAGTCAGGGATCCCTGACTGGAAGCTTTTGCGTGTTTTGAAGGTTTTAAAAATTGTTTTTACAAAATCCGAACCGTCCAATGTGTTTAAAACGTGTTTTTAAAGGTCCCTGAGAGAAATCATCAAAAAAAAAATACCGGGAAGACCTTGATCCGAGCAGTTTTTCACAAAAACTGCACATTTACAGTTTTGTGAAAAACTGTTTGGATCAAGCCCTTCCCGGTATTTTTTTTTGATGATTTCACGTAGAGGCCTTTAAAAACACGTTTTAAACACATTGGACGGTTCGGATCATAAAAACAATATCGGGAACTTGGAAGTCCAGACTCCCGGAGCCCGGACTAGAAGCTCTCCCGTGATATATATACTCCTTCCGTCCCATTTTAAGTGACCCTTTTGACAAACATGTATTTTTGTAGACGTTAATAATGTAATTCCATAGAATGTTTTTTAAATTTTTTTTGCACCAAATTAAAGTACTCAATGAGCACTTTAATTTGGTATAAAACAAATTAAAAAATTATATAGAAAAATATATCTTGTAGGCGTTCAAAATTACACGTATTTCCGTAGTAATCACTTAAAATGGGACGGAATGAATATATATGACCAAACTGAATTTTTTGCGTACGTATTCCTCCTCTCAACAGGACCTACTAGCTCGTCAAGTTGAACCAAACCAGATACAAAACAAGTACATGATCGAAGTCCATGCATTTTGAAAAAACAATGGGCTCTTGAAGTGGAAATCTAGTGTGTCCAACTCATTTTTTTAAAATAAAGGTAATACGGTCATGTATTTATTAGTATCCGATTAAAATCATTTTTATGTGGTGATCCAACTCGACGAGCTCTATAATTTTAGCAGTCCGATCAATGAAAGAGGAACCGAAATGAAGTCAGAAACAGCCACAAACCGTGCAGTGCACTAGTGAACTGGAAACAAGCCGTCTCCTCTTGTTATAGGCCCCGCCATGGAGCAAAATAGTTGGAGCATCAAAAGGTATGAAAGATTAGGGTATGGAGCGGACCTTACCCAATCTAAGACCTTTAGTATCATTTTCACTATCCTTTTCATTCAAAAGTGGCTTCACTCTCCTCCTAATAGATGTTTACTGTGTGCCATAAAGCCGTGAAGATCAGTAGCTTAAGTAACTACCTTGTTCAAATTCCTGGCTCTAACTCAAAACTGACTTATTGCGCTTTACGAGACAAGACATTCTCTCCCAATACATTGAATTAAAAACTGATTTTAAGGCAATTCCTTACTTGGAACAACCCATAACAGGTGGGGAAAAGAAAAGGAAAACTTAGTCGCATGGGCCTAATGAATTGTCGTTCAAATAATACACGAAAATTTTGGGGAACTCCACATTGATAGCTTTCCCTTAAACCATATGAAAAACATTAAAAGGGGAAAATTTAAGGGAATGGCCACTTAAACATGCCATCAACTTTGCCTGGAACTCAGCTCCTTGAGCAAAAACCTCAAACCACATGATACATAATTGGACGCGTCCAAAGCAATATTCTCACCGAAAAGTTGGAAACTTCCACCGAGTCCGGACATTAGTCTCTCACATCTGATCTTCCCAGAGGACGTATCATCGAAGGCCAAGTCTTTAGTTAGGGTTGAAAGATGTATAGGTGCCATCATCTTCGGGCTAACCTGCTTCTTCTTACTCCCCTCGTAGGTTTTGAATAAGAAGCCGTTCCAGCGAGTCTATCTGGAGCCTCTAGTTCATCTTCACTGGTGTCATCAGACCTCCATCTGGGTCCACCATTTGCATTGCGTTCCTCAAGTAAAGCCTTCTCTCCATTGCTGAAAACCGAAAAAGTGCAACATAAGAAATAAAAACCACTAGATAGTTTACAGTCTAACAGAACAGTACAGATTCCGATTCATTCCCCATTAACTGCAAACCCAAACAATGACAAATAGAGCAACCGTTATGCTTTTTTTGGATCTTGAATTTGTAGAGAAATTTGTTAAGAGCTAAGAAATTAGAGGTGGTATTCGAACATATCACTTTTCTTCTCTATATTATCCTCTTCCTTTTCCTTTTTCTTGAAACACATCCCCCAACAAATCCAGAATCCAAAGACAGCCCTACGATTAGGGAAAAAGAGGGAGAAAGATTTTACCTCCAAGAGATGTCCATTGAATCATCTGAGGGGACAACCTTCCAAGGTGTGAGGGGTCCATCAGATGGCACCCTTTTACCCAACGAGTTCAGATAATTCTCTCTACTGGGTTCTTTTAGTAAGCGACTGCTGCCGCTAGATGAAGTTATTTGATCGACTCCAGGCCCAAGGGAATATGGTCTGGTACTATGAAATCTGTGAATGAAACCGCTTTCTTCCTTCTGTGGAGAAACTTCCTCATCCAATTCATGACCTTCAAAGCTGCCATTCTGAGGCACACTTCTGTTGAACTCTTTTAGTGGCGTCGCCCTCATTGTACTAACGTGACGAATACGAGGAGTCCTGATATCATCAAACTTGAACTTCTTGTTTACACCACTTTGAGCCTTGGGGACTCTTCCTGATTCGGTAAAGAAACTCCCATGCAGAATTGAGGGAGAGCCATGATTCCCAAGTTCAAAACGGGAATTGTTCGCAAATTCACCTGGTTTTGATGGAGTTTCGAGAATTGAATGGTTGGAGGAAGTGATTATCTCGTTCTTCCCGAACAAAAGGGAAGAATCAGCGGATGTGGGAACCAATAAACTCGTCGAAGTTGGTTGTACATTGGCAAGATCAGGTATTGCAGGAATTTCAGCATCACTGATGGGAGAAACAACAGTTTCAAGCAGTTTTCCTGTCTTTGCTTCTTGTCGTTGGACTTCTGGCAGCAACTCTAGTCCCTTCTCCTGTTAAAAGCACACTGTCTAAGCATCCCACTTTTTCTCTCTTCGTTAAAATGGTAACAGTCCCAATAGATGTTATGATGCAGCACGTGGAGGGATTAGAAAGAAGAAGAGAGGTAATGCGAGTGGGCCACAGCCTAAACTCAATTCCCAATAATCAAACTCTCCATAGTTGACCAAAGTTCTTATTTTACAACCAAAATCCTAACATAAAGAAAACAGAATCCTAGTAAAACTATAAATTGGAAATACCAAAATATAACATAACTACCTACTGATCATGATCTCATCTTATCATATCATAACTAAATAATTATCAAGATCTTATCCTACTAAATAAGATTAACGACAATAATAACAGTAGTATTAGTATACTATTAAGAATAACATAATCATTACAACAAAAATATTTCTTCGACCAAAATCTTCCTCTGACGAGGACAGTAACAATACGCATCACTGTAAGACCAAACAAACAATTGTTCTCTAAAAAGTGATTCCACCTTTGTGCCAGTTGATTTGAAACTAATGATTCTGTTGGTGTAACGTCAAAGGAGTCATGGGAGCGGCAGTGACCTATGGCAAGAACTATTCGCCTCCACGCTACGAAGGGTGTTAGAGTGTCTGGGAATAACCTCTCCAAAAACAAATGTGGGGTCTACACCCCCTACTAGACTCAACTAAGAGCATCACCAATGGAATAATCAAAACATCTAAATAACTAAAGTTAACAATGTTTGTTCAAAAATTGGCTCGCATTGGCATAATCAAAGATAACAACCTTTTAGCCAATAACCAAATTTTGGC
>JAXBDA010001819.1:0-49589 GCA_036023075.1 Gaultheria prostrata | reverse complement strand
GATGAAAACATTGTGCAAATTCAATACTGGGAATCTGAATTTCGGACGACGAGAAATACAAATGAGGGACAACATAGTCTTTGTACATTAGGGTATTTTTGTCCAAATTTTGTTAAATTTCACATGGTTGTATTTAGCTAAAAGGTGGTTGCAAATAGAATTCTCAAGGTTCTTAGAACTACAATATTCTGGGACGAGGTCGTTTTTTAGCATGACATAGGTTCAACCTATGTCATGACGTGGAATTTCCAAAAAAAAATAAACCCTCCTTAATTCATTTTCCTTCCCACTTCATTCTCGCCAAAACTCCGATATGCACCGATCACCCACGGACGCTTTGCCTACCTCCCTTTCTCCGCCTCTGGGACGATCTGTCTCTGTGATTTCCGGGTCATTCTCTCGCCGTCCCTCTCACCGGCCACCCATCGGCGTCAATTCCCCTCCAGATCAAGACCTATCTCTCACCGTATGTCTCTCGGTTTCTCTCTCTCCCACACACACACACATATTTACATATGTATATCACCGCATATATGTGATATGGGTAAATGTAAATGTATAAGTGTATATGCACGTTTCCTATTACTTGTTGCATTTATATATGAGTATGCATTTATTACCATTAAAAAAAGAGCAAATAGCTAGTTGGGAGCGGGCTTAGGTTTTCTTTTTGCAGCTATATATTTTGTCAATTTCATATGTAAGAAAGGGTCTAGATTTTTATAATGGTCGTCATCAGCCTATTGTGAAGTAGAAAATTACTGTAGAAATGTCGACTTCTTGATGGTTTTCATAATTTAATCATAAACATAGAGCATTTACATATTGTTGTAAGGGTGGTCTACTGTGTTTTGTTTAAGGATGTAGGTAGTTTTGAGAACTTTGCATATCAGTGTTGATATGTTTTGGTATGTGAATTGTGTTGAGATTCCTCCCAAGTGTAGCAGCAGTGAGTAGCAGGGGATAATTCTTGTCGGTGAGAAACTGTGCCAACCTCCCTAACTACTTGTATGCGTAAAGCGTTTATGGCTTTGAGCTGATCCGTGAACCTCTGTGTATATATGTATGTACTGAGAGCAGAGAGATGTGGTGGGTGCTGATGTAGTCTGAGGGAGGGTGAGCGAGTGCGAGTGGGAGCCGGAATGGTTCCCCGAGAGGTTTTTCAAGTTTGGGTACTGATGTAGTCTGAGGGAGGGTGAGCGAGTGGGAGCCGGAATGGCTCCCCGAGAGGTTTTTCAAGGTTGTATATGTCAGTATATCTATGAACCGAGTTTTTTGCCTCGAGATCTTTGTGTGTTGTGTGTGTAATGACCCCATACTCGTTGGGACTCGAACTTGACTCTCTTATTTGACATATGCGACCTTAACCTCTCTCCGGTGACCCAATCTTTGAAGTAAAACCTGTTGACGTATTGTAAGTTGAGAACCTGAGACCTTTTACCATCACATATCTTAAAGGTGTCTTGAACCACCCACAATGCCACCAGTCTAAAGGCCTTTAAAACTTCTCACCCGTAGACTTTGTCATGGAAAATGGAGCACTTATTAGCTGAACTTTGTAGGGTCAAATTAGATACTTGAGTAACGGTTTGGGATATATACCCGACCTACGTAATAGGACATTTACATGATTATCTTTTAAGAATAACTATGCATCAAACTCCAATGATAGAAACGCTCTATGACTTTGTGTCCATGAAACACAGGACTTTATTTTATGTTTCTCTTGCGACACATGGGATACATGTATTCTATTCAGGTCTCTTTTAAGTTTTAACGGGCTCAATGACATGGCTTGGACAACTATGCCTTGTGTCCAAATGAACTGATCAGGAGTCATTAGGAACAATTAGTGTTTTAGTTTTCATGTTCAAAGTTCTAAGTAAGTAACTAAAACGCAACTTCCGAGTTCTTATCAATGATTGGAGAAAGAAAATGAAAAGAATTCCAATTTCCCATCTCACATGAAATGAGCGGACTCGAATCGGCAATATTCAGTGTGATATGATAGTATGATATAAAGAAATATATGATCGTTCTTTCTATCATAATCGTTCTTTGTTACCCGATTTCTACATACCATCCCTGTTGAGGTGGCAAATTTACTTATTTGCTTCATGTAACCCGACAAACTTCCCAAACTACCCTTACTCTATTTTTCCCCAAAACTCTCCCTCTTTCCCTCCCTCTTCAGCAGAATTTCCCCATCACGAGACCCATCACCACCCCTCCACACCCATCACCACCCACTGCCCTCCAACACACCCATAGTACGCCACCCACCAAGAGAGTCCGACCGGCGACCACTACCCCTTCTCCTCCACCAAGACCGATCAAAAGGTACCAATCTGATTTGGACTGAGGAGGTTGGAAAATTGGTCATGTTTTGGTCGTAATTTTAGAAAAGATATCGCCATAATGGATCCTAACAGGAATTGAATACCGGATTTCTTCACCATATTCGGTAAACAATTCCCAAAAAACGTAACCTTTGTCGGCAATTATAAGTCGAAACACGTTTCAGACATTAACTTCCGAAATTTGACATATATTTATGGGTTTTAACGACCGAATTTTTAGTACAAGTACAATTTTGATAGTTAATTACCAAAAATATGGACGTTTTTTGGGACTGTGCTACCGAAAACAAAGCGAACGTAGACCTCTCCTACAAATTAATGGGTTAACTCTTGGCTCATTTTTTGGTCGAAAATCTTCACTCTCCACTTCTGTGCTTTCTTGCATTGCTTCGATCTTCTCTATTGGTGGATTTTGAAGTTCCTCCATTACTCTCCAAAATTTCTTCTTCAAAAAGTAATGAGTGAGATTGATCTGGGTTTTTTTGTTAAGAGAGATGAGAAATGAGGAGAAATGTATTTGGTTTTGATTGGTATTGAGGAGAATGAAGGATTAAAAACCTAAAAGGAGGAAGAAGAACATGTTGTGAAGAAGAGGGGGAGAAGAAAAAGATGAGTAATTTAAGGGGCAAGATTGTCTTTTTGCATGAGGGGATTTGGTATTTATTTTTACCTAGTAACATGTAGCAATTCCCGGGTTGTGGATACAATCACCCTTTATGTTTTATTCCCCCTTCATGCGTTGCATCTGCCCTTTTTTGTCTGTTTGCATGGGGTGCTTTGGGTATTTAACGGCTGCCTATACAATGGCTTTGTCGTTATTTCGTTGTGTACTGGGGGTAGTTTTGTGATGTCTTTTGGTGCGAAGTGAATGTAGCCATGCGTTTCAAGCACGTCTCCAGCTACGCGGTGCTAACTGTACCGTGGCTGGATCTTTTTGTTATTTCGTTGTGTACTGGGGGTAGTCTTGTGATGTCTTTTGGTGCGAAGTGAATGTAGCCATGCATTTCAAGCACCTCTCCAGCTACGCGGTGCTAACTGTACCGTGGCTGGATCTTTGCATATCCTTACCTTTTTGTTCTCTACTTCTTTGGTAAAGGCAAAAAAGGAGTGAGGGTTTCTTGACAGAGGAACATGTTGATAACAAACAATTCGTTCATTTGGTGATAGATATGGTTAGTAATACAGTGCATGCCGATGCTTGCATTTTGCGTACGAAGCTCAAAACTCAGAAGGTAACCTTCTCTCATTTGTCTTGTTTGTAGCAAAGGTGTTTTTTTTTTTATCCTTTTGCACTTGTACTTATGCATTCAATCTGTAATATATATACATACGTGGGTATGAGTGAGTACCTAAACTTCGACTATACGAGAAGGTGAACTGTATTTCCGGGCTTCTTCATCATTGTAGAATATCTCTGGAGGCGCTTGTACCTCTGGGCTCAACCCAAAATCGGAATTCAAGCCAAAAAAAAGGGAAAACAGAGCATTGAGAATCAGGGTCATGTGTGTCATCTCTGTATCTTAAACTATTACTCTTTACTCTGCATGTAATTCTTTCCTTTTTCCTCTTTTTATTGATCCAGTCCACAACAGCCCTTTTCTTTCCAAAAAACATTTGAACAAAGTTTCAGGGATCACATGGTTTTCTTGCTATTATTCGTATAACTTAAGGTCACATGTAGGTTTTTGACCCAGCTCGTCATTTGACCATTCTCACAGTGAAATGTTGATTGCTTTTCTAATGATTTATCTTTTGTGGCTAAATTAGAAACAGTTTTACCAAAATTTGCCCAAAAAAACAAAAACAATTTGCTTTATGGATTTCAAGAACATTTTTGAGCAATAAGCAGTTTTCTCAAGATGGAAAGCGAAAAGGCGAGTGAGAGTGTTTGTCAAAAGCAGTTTTTGAAACGTGTTCTGAAAAATTAACTTTGAAACAAAATCGAACAGAAGCCAAACTTTATAAAAGCTATCACAAGCATTCGTAGTTACTAGTTTGTTATTATTTGTACTTTTCAAGCATAATGGGTGTAGATATCGTGCATAGTTTTTTAGCTTGTAACAGTGCCGGATAGGAAAGTATTATGCTTGCTTTGATGGACGCATATGTAATTATGTGAAGTAAAATGGTAGGTGGTGTTGAGATGTAGGCTCTCAATTCTCAAAGATGAAGTGGAAGTTGAAATACCTGTATCACTAGAGATTTAAGTAACAGATGCCCGTATTATGACTCTGTTGGTCTAGTCAAAACATCGGCATGGGAAATGTATCATTCCCTTAATTTGCATGTCTACTGCTCATTTACGCAGCAAATTTGCAATTGATGTCAAACTTCGTAGAGTGCATCTCCCCCAATTCCAAACACATGCATGCGCAGGCTCAAACACTTGCATTAAGTTCAAATTTCCTTCTTAATGCAGCACCAAAGCTTTCTCTCTGCATGAATAATTACTTTGCAATGTGCTTATCATAGACGGAAGTATATCGTCTGATGTATTTTTCTGCATCATATTGTCTTCCCATTTCTTTTATTTTTGTTGTGAAACGGCTATATACTGATAGTACTACGTTAATTACAGCTGGTAGGCCTTTCGGTAACCATGTTGTGTTGAACTTGTAACTACTGTATTCTGTTTATAGCGATATGATATTCCTGTTGGCAGATTGTTTTGGAAGACATATACCCAGCTCGTGATTCTGGCATGCTTAAGTAGCTGAAAGAGTTGAGTTCCAAGCGTAGGGCGAATGGGCAATTGAGGAGTCAGTCAATGATAGCATTTTCATTACTGAGGGTATTGCTCAATAAATGTATGGGGGGTTTGACATCTCATGCTGAACAGGTACTCTAGTCCTAGAATTGTGTTCGTTAATTTTACATCAATTTTTTTTGGATTTTTGGTTCGTCTCGACGGGAGGAATCTTTAAAATCAAAATTATTATCAAAAATTTGAAAAAGTTCACTAAAGACAAAATTAATCCATATTTTTTTTGTGGATTATTAGTTTATTTTTGTCTTTATTCATAAAATTTTTAGTTTGGTTAATAATTCTCTTTCTGTTCCAATCAAAGCGGCATGAGTAACTAGAGGATTCATAAGAAATTTTTTTCTTTACGGCCTAATTGCAGAAATGAACCCTAATCAACTGTGTGGAGAATATATCCACCAATAAATCCTCCTTCCATATTACTACTTGTCACTTTGTCGTTGAACTTCTACAAATTCTCGAACAGATTGTTGTAACAGAGTGATTTTTCGAATCGCCCATGGGAGCTTAATTTAGGACAAGAGGTTCCTGTTGTGCACTAGGTGCACGGCACCGTGCCATGCAGCCGTCCGTTGCGAAAATACACGGCTCGGATCAAACACATGGAGTTGGATTTGATCTGAGCAGTACATTTTCTCAATGGAGGACCGGAGGGCCCCCAAATCCTTTAACTCCAAATTTGAGGCCATCTGAACCAATAAACTCGTATGATTGAGCTCTATCTTCTTCAACTCTAAAAAACAATTTTTGTTCACTCCGAAAAATCAGCCGTTAATGAAATCTTCACCAATTCTGGACTATTTTCGGACCAATTGGCTTTGATACCATAGTAGGGTGGAAGAAGGATCACAAACACACAAAACAAAGTACGAAGCGAACAAACCCACTCAATTTTATTTCAAACAAATACAAATACAGTGAATTGGGTTATATCTCCCAACCTTATTTATAGGCTTCAATTCTTACAAGCCAAGAAAGTAAGAGCTTGCCTATGAACTTCCATGAAGCTTCCTTGGTCAAACAGGCAAACTGGAGCTAAATTCCCATGATTTTACAATATGTTTCTCAACCAATGCTCCAGTTGCAGCTGAGAACCCAAATGTTACCCATTCAGGCAAGTAATCCCTCAAATCCACGGTTAAGTGAATGGTATCTTTCACTCTAGTAGTATTAGTAGAACCAGTAAAAACTACACTCAATTTGTGTAATCTTGAATCATACCTAATCCAAGCCTCATTTTCAATCCCGCCGGTTACATTACCGTACCAAGGAGCAGTAACATTTGATTTAAGTGAATTGACATCGATACCTACATGAGTAACGGGATTAATATAGCTCGGGTCCCAATCGTTGTAAAACGTATCAAACTCGACAGCAACGAAAGAGTCAGTGGGTGCAATCGTAGTTGGGTTAATTGGGAGGCCCATTGCACCACCAGCTGTATTATCTAAACCTGTGGGATCAGATAGAAAGAAGGTGAGCCCATCGGCGAAACTCGGATTCCCATCCGAATCAATCACGAAAACGAAATGGGTTTCGAAATCTGTTAGTTTTCCGGTGGATTTATCCCAAAGGTGAAGGAGGTCGTTGTAAGTGGCTTTGCCTGCTTGTTGCTGCATATTGCCACCTCTGTCTGCAGTGGTGAGTTGGAGGCCTTTGGATGAGAAAGAGGCAAATGGGAATGCTGTTATGTTACCATGTTGACGGCCTAAGTTTTTCAGGTTGAAGGATAGTGAATGTGTTTGAGGAAATAGAAAGCAGAAAATTATGGAGAGAGAATATAGCATAGCTTGGAAGTTGAAGATAGCCATGGCTGTTATGTTTGAGTTTCGGATGAATTTTTGGCATTTTATAAGTAACTGAAGAATTTTTGGCCCCAGTTGTTTTGGTTAGGATATGATCAAATATTGTTGAATTAGTCCTCCTTTGTGTACTGATTCAAATGCAAGATTGTTCTTTGCAGTGTGCTTTTCTTTCCTCATATACTCCCTCCCCTCTGGCCTCCGTTCCTAAATACTAATAGTCTCACTTTCTCTCTCTTGTCATTTTTCAAATCAAGAAATGAAGTACTTTTGTGTATCATTTTTTGAATTTTTTCGCACCGAATGAAAGTAGTACTTTAATCTGGTGCGGAAAAATTCAAAAAATAACACGATTTTCCGTAATAGACTATTATATTGGAAGGGAGGGAGTAATAATGCATAAACGTAGGAGAGAACTTTCCTGGTCAAACTTTGTACGCTTTGGGCACTTGAATTGGATAAACTATCGGTGGCCACTATACTAGATGTCTAGATGCACCCATTGTTTGCCAGAAAAATAAATAATGAAAAATCAATTAGGCATCCTGTTTCATGCTCCTACTTATATTTGCATCCTAAAATTGAATAATCAGACCATTATGTCCTTATTATGTCCATTATTAGTATATTTTGTATATCTTAGAATTATACTATTTCCGTAGTTAGTTTTGCTTGTTACTGTCACCAAATTTATCTCAACCCAAAAAGCTAAAAACTATTACCTACGCTCCAATTGCCATTGATGGATAGTGGTATGCTGGTTTTTTTTTTTTTTTTTGGAGACTAGGGTGACCTAATGGCCTTTGGGACCTTTATAAGGTGTTCTAAGGACAATTAGGTAAAAAAAATAATATTTTCTTGAGGGAACTTTGCCGCCAAATCACTTTACTGCGCGTAGGTGTTAGTTCTAACATAAGTTAACGGTTTTAGTTTGGTCCAAAGTTGAGGTGGTGTAAGTATCCAAAAATAAAGTTGAGAGGATGTCTTTGAAAATCGGGGTAAAGTACGAGAGGTGTAAGTCAAAATTACCGTATTTTATATTTGGGCTTATGATAGACAAATTAGGGGGAGCTTGTTGATGATGGGTTTCAAACGTCACATTGAAACTATAGAAGATAATTTAATTTCTGTTTTATGGATCCTTACTATATTAAAAGGAAATGCACCGTTTGGCTTTCCTTCTATTTTCAATTCCAATTTTGCCTATGTTTTGGCCTTTTGCGTTAATTTTGGTTAAAGTGAGTCTTCAATGCAGTGGCAGACGCAGGATTACAATTTTCGCCCAATTTGCAGGGACCACTCTTCAGTAATTTTACAAAACAATCTAAAAAGTGTACTAAAAATATGTAAAAAATTGGAGGGAGTGCAGGAGCCGAACACCCCGTGTCCACCCTTGCTTCAATGGTATTATAGTAATCCCATCGTCTTCAATGGCTGTCATAGTGTCATTTTGTACAGGTTGCTATTGGATATTTGGTCGGGTTGAGAGTGAAGCAAATGGAACACTCAATTTGGGAGTACTTGTTTGTGGACCTTGGAGCGTCCATATACAACACTAGATATTCTTCACACATACGTCCTAAAGTAAAGTAGATGTCCAAAATCAATATTCATACCTCTAAAAAAATTGTCCATAATTTGTATTTAATAATATTTTTTTACGATTTCAAAAACTTTATTTGATAAACTAACCAATTAAGATCTATCAAATAAGATCCATATTGATATATGATTCATCATAGCTTAAAAAATATAGATAATATCTTTTATTCTTTGAATAGTGATTTTGAACATTCATTTTGGGACGGAGGGAGTACAATAAATGCATAGAATCTATACATATAAGCATAAAGAGAGAGAGATTGTCGAAGAAGAAGGAACCTTGACGCTGGAGGCAGAGGCGGACTTACATTGGGCACAGGGGTCACGTGACCCCCCTGGAATTTCAGAAACTTTTTTTTTTGTGTTTGTAAAACATCCAAACCGTTCAATAACCATAAAATAATTTTTCGATTAGTCTTGTAAAAAATCAGGTCAATCGGATAATAAATAACACATACTTGATCAAACCTTTCAAATTTTCATTCAGAATTTAGGATCCCAAGTACTGAATGAATTTTGAAGAAAAGTTTGATAATTGTGTGTCTATTATCCAAGTGATCTAAATCGTTAACAATATGAACTGATATCAATAGGTATCAAAATGCAAATAGTATTTTAACAATATGAACTGAATATCAAGATAACTTTTTTAATGAATACTCTTTTCAATAAGCCCTATAATGTTTATGGATCAGATTACGATCATACCGGGCACACAATTATTATACTTTTTTTTTTCAAAATTCCTTCGGTACTCGAGGTCCTAAATTCTCTGATTGAGTTGAATTTTAACAAGACCAATCGAAAAATTATTTTAAGGTTATTGGACGGCTTAGATTTTTTACACGACCAATCGAAAAATTGAAAGGTTCAATCAAGTACTTATAATTGCATAGGAATGTTGCACATTTGATGAGATTTGTAGAGGATTAATTTTGAACTATGAATTTTTTGGACGGTGAATTTTTTTTTACTTTTACGTTATGCTTCAAAGGTGACCCTGTGTAGAATTTCTAGATCCGCCACTGGCTGGAGGACTTCCATGGCTGTTTCATCTTTTGGAGAGAGAGATGACATCACACAGCTTTTGAGAGAGACGCAGTCGATTTATGTTACCGGCGTGGTCGATCAGATTATCAGAACTTTTGTCGATTTCAAGGATTTGTTTATGAAAAATCTTTTTCTGATAGTATTTTTTTGAAAACTAGATTATTATTGAGTTTGGTTTATTGTGTGTTGATTGTACCTCAGATGTTCTTGGAACTGAATCTCCTAATTTCTCACTTATTTTTGGTTCATACAAACTTTTCATTTATACTCTTCTTCACCATCCTCGAACTCTAGACTTCCCTCTTGATATACAAGGAGTACAACCAGATGGACTAAGAGCCACATCTTATCTCAAGCTTGTTGATCCTTCCGGGGTAGTAGTTTTTTGAGGGTTACTTGTGTTGGGACTTGTTGGAACTTATGACTCATATAGAGAGGTACCGAGAAGTTCTAATCAAGGCCAGATGCAAAGCGGAGTGAGGGAAGCGAAGCAACCGAATGAATTTTTGTTGTTGGTTTCATTCAACTACATTAGTATTACTATCCTACAGTGAATGAAAAAGGCCAGTGTGGACCAAAGCAAATTTGTAAGTAAAAAATTTATAGAGCAACATTTCCTTGAAAAACATCACCAACACAAACCGAAAATAGTAGCGAAGTACAAAAGCACGAGCACGAGGCTCCGTGTGTGCACGGAGGCGTCAAACTAGTAAAAAGATAAGTAAAAGTGATGAACCTAGAATGAACCAAGGAGGAGAAGAGGAGAGGTGCTGCTGAACGTCAAGCTCCTCCTCTTGCCTCTGTCCTCACTCCTCCAAACTGTCCTCTGTGTGGATCCTATTCCAGACCCACATCATTGATCCGAACTATTGATCTCATGCATCTCACATAGGAGAACATTTATGTAACAAAAATTAAATCTATCGGACATCGATGGTTAGATATGCACAAACAGTGGGAATCTGGCCCAATAGCACAAATGATAGAATCTTGACTCAATACTTCTAGTCAATCCTCCTCTTAATATGCATTTTGTTCTTTCTAGCTACAGAACATAAATGACTTCCTTAATTGGTAATTGCTGAGAAATACTACACAGCAAGACTTGGACCAAAAAGAATGACAAATACAGAGTGGCAATACAACATTTTTTTTCCATATAATAATCTACCTATCATCTAACTCAGCAAAAATGAAAATTTTCAGGTTTTGATGGTCTCAACGAGGGAATTTATCATAAGAAATGATGGAATTTGACCGAAAACCACTTTAGATCATAGCAAAGAGAGATGTTTTGCCAAGGCACTATAGACCCAATCCGATCCGGCAATATTAGGAATCCGCAAAGCTACCATTTTGCCACCGAAAAATTCAAATTTCTCAAGGGACATACTTTTGACAGTAAATATCATAATAAAACTTCGAAATAATGATTACTAGTGAAAAGGAATAGGAAACTATTTCAATATGTCAAATACAGAAGAAGAAAATGAATCCACATTCCAACACAAGAAATCTAGAACTAAGAGATTAACAGTGATCCAAATGGAAAAGCAGCAGCAGAAGATGTGGTGTTGAGCTTTGAGTAACCACTACCAGTGTCGTAACTTTGGCTCCAAAACTGCGTTTGACAGCTTCGAGAAGTAAGTAAAAGGAGCGAACATGCTATTTTCGATGTCACCACTTCAGAGCTGTAGATATCTGATTCCTTGCTAGATTTTCCCTTGATGACACATTCTGCAGACAAGTAGTTCATGGTTCATGTTAGACTTTATCACACATCACTCATATAAGCCTTACAAACTTGGTTAATATAGTCTAGACTCTAGAGGTTATTCCAACTACTGCCAATTGGTTGAAACTGAATAGAGAATTTCCTCCTTCCTCAAAATCTTCGTTGAAACTAAAAAGAGATTTCAGAAACGTCTCATATTTGCCCTCTTTCATTTAAAAATTTGAAACTTCTACTGTACTTGCATTGTTTCTCATGGTGGAATGGTTAATTGTTGCTCAATTACACGATAACAACAAAGATTTTCTAATAGAGATAAAAAGCAAACATGACAACAACTGAAGATCAAGATAATTCCCAAACCGAGAGATCAAAAAGAAAAAGTCTAGGAACACAGATCTGACACAACTGTATCCGGAGCAGTCTACGAAACCATCTAATACATGTTTACATTATATGTACATCGGACACGTTTTGTGTGGATCTCTGTTCCTAGCAGTGCTCGATCAAAAGGCCAACCTATACAACTCCTTACAACCGAATCAAGAAATCTAAACAATCAAGACTAACAGGAAGAAAAATGGATAACTCATACTATTTGAGCCAACTTACATATTAGATGTGGATGAAGTAGTAGAAGATGAGCAGAAATTAGAAGAATCTGTTTTGTAAGTGTAACTACAACGTTGGTTTTGGCTGGTGTCAGAACTAGTGGTGATAGTGTTCAATGGAGGAGGAAAAAACGATAGCGCAGGCTGTTTTTGTGGAAGAATGGGCAGTGGAGCTTCAAAATTAAGCACATGAATTGCTTGTCTGATTTTTGGCCGGAAAGTGTGATCCGGATGAGCACACCAAAGACCAACAATCATCAATCGCTCCATTTCTCGCTCCTCAAAATCTGGGCCTATTTTCGGGTCCGCTGCTTCAAGTAACCTTCCCATTCCATAGAGGTCCCAAACCCATTCCACCATTCCCATTTGACATTCTGGCAGCTTAAAATCAAAGGGTTTTCTTCCACAAGCTATTTCCAACGCCACCACTCCAAAGCTGTAAACATCTGATTCCTTACTAGCTTTACCTGTAATCACACATTCTAGTGCCAAGTACCCCTTTGTCCCCGCCACCACAGTTGTTTGGTGCCCTTTATCATGATCAACAAATCTAGCTAACCCAAAATCTCCCAATTTGGCATTGAAATTGGAGTCCAACATCACATTGCTTGATTTTACATCCCTATGCACCCCACATTGCTCCCATTCTTCATGTAGATAGAGCAATGCCGAGGCCAAACCTTGAGCAATGTTATACCTTGTTCCCCACGTCAACAAGCCTTTTCCTTTGAAGAGATGGAAATCTAGGCTTCCATTTTCCATGAACTCATAAACAAGTAATAGTTCTTTCTTTTCGTGGCACCAACCGATGAGTTGCACTAAATTTCTATGCCTCAATCGGCTAATGATCTTCACTTCTGTCGCATACTCCTTTACCCCTTGTTTTGACCCCTTTGATATCCTCTTGACAGCAATATAAGAATTCATTTCCGTCAAGAAACCTCTATAAACTCCGCCAAAGCCTCCCTCTCCAAGCTTTTGTTCCTCCTTAAAGTTATTTGTCGCCTGAGATAATTGGCCGTAGGAAAATTTCTTCGGCCCACTACCAGACTCGAATTCGTTTTCCATGGACATCTCAACTTCAAACTCATCTTCTTCATTTGCTCTACTTCTCTTCCACAAGCCAAATCCAACCAAGACAAAGCCACCAAGAAAAACACCCGAGCCGATGACAATTCCCACCAAAGCTCAAGTGGGAATTTTTTGTCGGTCTTATTAATTTGCAAACTTGAACTAAAATCCCATGATTTTACATTATTTATCTCAAACAATTCTCCAGTTGCAGCTGAGAACCCAAATGTTACCCATTCAGGTAAGTACTCCCTCAAATCAACAATTAAATAAATGGTATCTTCCACTCTGGTAGTATTAGTAGAACCTGTAAAAACTACGCTTAAATTGTATGAAGATGAATCATACCTAATCCAAGCCTCATTCTCAATTCCCTGAGTTATATTACAGTACCAAACAGCAGTAACATTGGATCTAAGCGAATTGACATCGATACCTACATGAGTAACAGGGGTGATATTGCTTGGGTCCCAACCGTTAAAAAACGTATCAAACTCTACAGCAACATAAGGGCTAGTGGGTGCAAGCGTAACTGGGTCAACTGGGAGGCCTATAGCACCACCAGCTGTGAAGTTCGACCCATCTGGAGCGAGAAAGAAGGTGAGCCCATCGGCAAAATTATCATTCCCTTCCGAATCAATCACAAAAACGAAATGGGTATCGAAATCTGTTAGATTTCCAGTGGATTTATCCCAAAGGTGAAGGCGGTCGATGTAAGTGGCTTTACCTGCATTTTGCTGCAAATTGCTGCTGCGATCGTCGGAGGTGACTTGGAGGCCTTGGTTTGAGATATAGGCATCTGGGAATGTTGTTATGTTTACGTTTTGATATTGAGTGCCTATGTTTGTCAGGTTGAAGGTTAGTGAATTTGTTTTAGGAATTAGAAAGAAAAAGATTATGGAGAGAGAATATAGAAGAATTTGGAGGTTGTAGGTGGTCATAGCTATTGGGACGGAGCTAGGATTCTCATTTAGGAGTAGCCGAAACGTGGATGAGGAGCAAGTTTCCACAAACTCATCTTATTGAGCTTATAGATCCGTTGATATCCTATGTTATATGTTATACACGTAATTACTTAATTTATTTAATAACCTTCAAGGAAAATTGTGCTGTGTGATGTGCATCAAAACGACGTCGTTATGATGCATAGCTGGGTTCTCCCTCTGCTGCTTCACACGTCCACCACAAGTGAAGGAAAAATCGGGTTTTCTTCTTCTCCCTCTGCTGCTAATAAAAAAGGAATGGTTTTTCTTCTTCTCTCCTTCTCTCTCCCTCTCCTACTCTGATTTTTTAAGGTGCTTAAACATGTGAAGTTTTTGTTCATCTCTGCTTGAATTTACACTCATTCACCATCAAACATTGATTTAATAATACGAGTGATATGATAATTTTTTTTTTTCTTCCAGAATGGATCTATAGATTCCACTTTTGAATGATTTTTTTTGTTAATTGGTTCAATACTTCTATTGCTTCCAACGAATATTTTTACTAATTGGACAAGGAAATTGTCAAACCCAGGTAGACACAATTTTTTTTTAAGGAGATGCATTTGAGCGATCAATCCACGTTCCCAAGGAGACTGAGTCATTGTTCCGTGATAAGGAGTTTCTTGAAGCTTTGGTCAATCCGCATTTCCATGGAGCGATCAATCCATATTGACTTGATTGTGCAAGGCTTTACCATTAGACATTCTTTTTTGGAATACTTTTTTCGGTAGCATGCGAAATTGTTTTGGGATGTTTAAGTTTCTTGACTTGGTTGTTTTTGGAATACTTTTGGGTACCCAGCATTTGGTATTTGTTTTGGATGTTTGGATCGGATCCAAAGTTGTTTTGGTTGTCCAGTTTTTTGAATACATTGACATGGTTTTCTCTTGATTACTTGTTCATATTTCTATTTTTGTTCATGTTTCTCTTGAGTACTTGCCCAAAATTTGGTATTTGTTCATGTTTCTATTGAAATTTTATTACTCTTTCCCATCTACTCCATGTAGGCTCCTTAGACTAATAATATGATACGTGCTTAGTGCATCACAATGGAAGAAAAACTGGTTTTTAGGCAGCCAAACAGGACCGGTTGCTGTTGAGTTTTTGGACCCAGTTGTGCATCAAAACGGTTTTGATGCACAACATGGTGTGCACAACACCCCCGAATCCCTTTTCAGCACTCTCTCTCTCTCTCTCTCTCTCTCTCTCTCTCCACTGGTAGTGTAATAAATCCACAGTGAAAACCATACATCCCTCTGCCCATACAACTTGGATTGGCAGTCAAATTTGACCAAAAAAATAGACTTCTTTTGTACAAGTGAGCATTGAATCTGTTTTGAAAATACGTTTTCAACTATCAACCAAACATCAAAAAACAAATACGAGAAATTTTATTTTTGCCAAGATTATTTTAAATGAAAAATATTTTACTTTAAAACAAACAGAGCCTTATTTAAAGTTAATTTTTAAAACGTTAAATCTCTATTGTTACTCAACTTATGCTAAGGAGCTAGAGCCGGCTTAGGTAGTCTTTATTAAAAAAAAGTGAAATTCCACGGAGACTCCCTTATCTATACAATATATGTTTTCAATAGAGACCATTTTGCGTTTATAGCTAACTCTGTTAAGATCCACACAAACTCCTCATCCATAAAAACCATTATAAAAGATTTACCATTACAAAATATAAATCAATAATTATTCACAAATAAACAATCATTACAATACTTCAAAATCCACCGTTTGAACATTTGATCACCATTAGATAATAAAAAATATATACTTTATAACACATTTTTCGACCAAACAAATAGGAAACAAAGCATATAATATTCCAATCAGAAGATAGCCTAAGATAGTACTAAAGAGTATTATGAAAACTCTAATCAAGGCGCCAAGCCTCCAATCAGACACTTGTAAGATAAAAAAAAAAAAAAAAAAACCCACTAATCTACCCCACATTAGTAGATTCACCACCATAAAAAAAAAAAAAAAGGAACCCTTAAATTTTACTACTCGCTACGTCTCATAAAATTTGGTCCCTACAAAACTACGTACAATTTTCAAATTACAAAATAATGTATTTACCAAAATAACTTTTGAATTTTTTTTGTACCGTATTAAAGTTCTCAATGAGATCTATGAAACAAGATCCATATTGGCTAAAAAAATGATTCTGGTAAGTATATTATTTTTTAGTTTAAAATTGCACGTAGTTTCGGAGCGACCCAACTTTATGGGTGCTTTGCTCCGTACTTTGTTATTTAGTAGGCTTGCCCGAAGCGTAGGGCTAATGTCAGAGATAGCATAATACCGGTAAGACCGGATCGAATCCACAGGGACCGAACATACCGAGCGTGAAAATGTCTTGCGCGTGAGGGTTTTTAGCCTTAAAACGGCGAACTTTGACTTGTGATTTGGAGTGGAATTCACTCGACTTCAAGAACAACTTGGAATTGATTGAAAAGACTAAATTAAACTAAGGCAAGGTCTAGGGGATTTCAACACCCATGACTCGGGCCGATTCATTCTCCTCTAAGATAACCGGCTCGGAGATGTCGTTAAACATCTCCGAACGGAAGATTTGGAACTTAAACTCGTTTAAACTAGAAATGGTGTTCGGTAAAGTTTAGGGTTCTTCGAGCCATTGACAAATCCCGAGGGTGACATTGCCCAAAGCATCCCACATGGCAAGGAGCGTAGCTCTTGCCTACGTGAGATCAATGAGATTAACAACCCAAGGTTTTGGTACATAAAAGTGAACCCTAAACTTCACTAAACAGGAAATGTTTACCACATGACGAGGGGAGTGAATCAACCGAAGTCACGGGGTGCTAATCACCCCATGACCAAGCCTACATAAGCTACTCACACAACATACTAGAAAACTTGACTAGAAATTTGAAGGAAATAAAGAACATGACAAATGCGTAAATAAACTTGATTTCTTGAAAGATCTAAGTAGTAGGAACAACTTTAAACCTAAGGAAATTAACCAAACACAGCTATTTAAGTGAGATTTCAGGGGAGAAAGCTAGAAAATGAAGAACGTGAAATAACCGACGAAAATGGAAATAAACTGGATTTAAAGGGAGATCTTGAGTGTAGCTACAACATTAATAAACGAGAAATTAACTAGATATGAAAACTTACATGAGTTCTTGAACGAAATACAAGCTTCAACCCCTCCTCAACAATGGAGGAGAGAGAAGAGAGAGAAGAGAGAGAAAATGACTAAAAGTAAACTAAAACTAATAATGAAGGAGAGAGGAGAAAGAAAGAGAGGATGAAGATATATACAAGTCACTCTCCCTCTTACAAAATATCCCAAAAATGTGCCAAAAAGGTGAAACATGCCATAAAAGGAAAGTCTCAAAAGTAACTCAGAAAACTGGCCGAAGCAGTTTTGGGTCGACCCAGATCCTTCTGTTCTCCCACTAAATGTTTTGGGTCGACCCAGATTCTGTTTGGGTCGACCCAGATTTGCTTCAGGCAGATTTTTGAACCAACTTCGCGGGCACGCCCCGGCTTCGTTCGAACTTGAAATGCGGTGATTCTTGAACCGTTGGAAAGCTCTATGGGTCTACTTTCAAACCCAATTGACCTCATCTTCATGGCCTTTGTATCTTGAGAGAAATTAGCCTTTTCCTATCAGTGTGTCGGATTTCCTCGAGGCTCATAGCTCCAGATTTCTTGTTCCTTGGTTTCGGGCCTTCCTTGAACCTTTCAAAGCTCATTGAATCGACTTCTAAGCTTTGATGATTGTCCTTCACGGCGTTTAGGGACCTTGGATAGTTCCGGATACAAGCGGCGATTATTTGGAGCTTTGGACACGCCTTTTTAGCTCCGTTTTCTGAAACTCATCGAAAACACAACTAGCGCAAAATTAATCGTTTAAAGGCACAAAATGCACGTGTGTGTGATCTTAACGAGCGAGATAAGCCCGGATACATACAACATTTTGGGGCTTTACCTTGGATACTTCCGGATACAAGCGGCAATTATTTGGAGCTTTGGACACGCCTTTTTAGCTCCGTTTTTCTGAACCTCATCGAAAACACAACTCGCGCAAAATCAATCGTTTAAAGACACAAATGCATGTGTGTGTGATCCTAACGAGCGAGATAAGCCCGGATATATATACAACATTTGTGGCTTATCAATGGGACGGAAGGAGTATCAATTAGGAGAAAATTTTGGGTACGAAGAGGGTACCACGTGGTACTCTCTCGGCACATCCGGGCTGTCCAACAATGCAATGACGGTCCGGATTGAAGGTGCCGTCCGGATTTAAAAAAATTAGAAAAGAAAAGAAAAAGTGTGTTTAAATCCGAGCCGTCGGATGTATTTTTGGACGGCTCGAATGTGCCGAAGGGGCACTACGTCACCCATACCCTATTTGCACCCAAAATTTTCTCATCAATTAGGGCATAAAGTAATAATACTAAAAGAAATTACTTGATGGAGATGAAGAGTTTGAGATGGAAAAGGAGGGGCCTTCAAAAGTCAAGCCAAATACTGCGTCGACCACTGTTCCCCTTGAGTCGTTAATTGCCGTCCACCTTCATCTTCCACGATTCCTCTTCCACCTTTTTCAATTGCTAAACCTATTCCTTTTTTTTTTTTGCAGAACTTGGTAATGGATGAGCTAGTTTACACGGACTACTCCCCTGTCATCTATCAATCAATTTATGAACTCGTCTCCGATCGCCGGAGCAAGGCCGACGCAGCCGTACCCTTACTGCACAGCACGGTGCTGTGCACCCCAGGTTCCAGTTATTTGTTATGAGTCAAGGGAGGTTGAAGATAATCGCAAAATTAGTTTCGTTGGTTATTTATTGCATTTCCAATTTTAGTTGTGCTCCCAAGAGATGCTCTCTTTCCCTTTGCAGATAACTTGCCAAAATAATGTCGTCTATTTTTTTTTTTTTTTGTAATGAAGAGTGTGCGGATAAACTGGACTAATTATCAAGCCCCCCTCACAACTCTGCCCCAAAGACAAATCTCCGGCAAGGAAAATCAACCCTGCAACAACCTTTGGGGTAAGCCGTGGAGGTTTTTTTTTCCTTCCTTGGTAACCTTGGAGTTAGACCAGATTTATCTTTATTTCGTTAATTAAATAACAACAAAAGTCGATTGCCGCAATCTCGATCTAGCCAGGACATAAATTAGTCCTGAAATCGAAAAGTATCGCTAGATCAATCTTATTCCAAAAAAATCCGTTTGATCAAACTTTGATGATTGCGACACAAAGCGACTATAGATTATAGACGAATCGATGATCATATATGCCGATTTCTTAATTGATGGTCTGCTCGGTCAACTATGGAAGATGAAAGATTCCGGTCAAAGAAATAAAACTAACAATGGTCCATATCATGACAACTGTATTCTACCATCGGATTAAAGCATGTTTCATTGAAACGAATATTTCTATGGTGCTCCAAAGTGGTACTAGGGCACCGGTGCTCCACTTAATCTAAATTGTTACATTAAAAATAGATGAATATGAGTCTTTAGATGAAAACCACCACAAGAAAGAGGGTGGTTTTGCCATTTTCCCGCGTAATTGTATTTACTATCAATACATGCTTTACTTACCACAAAAATATACCACACTTACCACACGTATAGACCATAAATTGTGGTAAGTAAAGTCTATGTTTATGGTAAGTAAAACCTTTATTCATAATAAGTAGATCCAGTGCTCATGGTAAGTAAAATTAGGACATCGGTGCCCCAATACCACTTTGGGGCACCACGGCCGGATCCCGAAACGTTGTCACAAGTACTGAAGTCTAAATGCTGAAATCCCCAAAAGGGAATGACCTAGCAAATGGTTTTTTTATCTTGTTATAGCAAAGTTTTTTATTCTTGGCTAATACCCGGGGATAATTTTTGAGCAGGAGGGAGGGTGCCCAAAAATAATACCCCTCTAAGCCGGATTATTTTTGAAGGAGCGAAAATTTATCCTCCTGTGTTTTTTAATACCCAAACTATGTTAAATATGTCACATCAAGCCTTATACCCCCTCCCAAAAATTTACCCCTACCTTATACCTGTTAAGAAATATTGTCCCACATTGCTTAGGAGAGGAATGTGTGATCACTTAATATATGTTGGGACATCTCCACTCATTGCCAATTGATTTGAGTTGGATGTTTCCACATGGTATCAGAGCAGGGCCCATTTCACATGGTATCAGAGCAGGGCCCATTCCACTCCACATTAAAAAAAAAAATTCACAATCCACACCTCACGACAGACCAGCAAAAAGGCTGCACGATGATAGGATCCAAAAAGTGGTCACACGTGACAGACCTCAAATGCGGCTGCACGTGAGGGGGGATGTTAAGAAATATTGTCCCACATTGCTTAGGAGAGGAATGTGTGATCACTTAATATATGCTGGGACCTCTCCACTCATTGCCAATTGGTTTTGAGTAGGATGTTTCCACATGGTATCAGAGCAGGGCCTATTCCACTCCACATTAAAAAAAAATTCACAATCCACACCTCACGACAGACCAGCAAAAAGGCTGCACGATGATAGGACCAAAAAAGTGGCCACACGTGACAGACCTCAAATGCGGCTGCACGTGAGGGGGGATGTTAAGAAATATTGTCCCACATTGCTTAGGAGAGGAATGTGTGATCACTTAATATATGCTGGGACCTCTCCACTCATTGCCAATTGGTTTTGAGTTGGATGTTTCCACATTGCTCAAATTCAGAGAGAAGAAATGAAAAGTTAGATTCAGTTACTCAGGGTTTCACATTTCTGTACTTGTTCTTGTTCTTTCATCTGAGTATCATTTTCCATAATACCCCATCCAAGCAAGGCCTGAGTTAAGACTTGGGCCCCCTACCACAATATATACTTGAGTTTCGTGGAAAGCGTACCTTGGCAGATGTGTTTTTGAAGTTACAAATAATTATTATGTATATATAATGCAAAAAAAAGCATATATGATGCATGTTCCTTTTTATACAAATATAAAAGCATATATGATGCAACATAAAAAGCATATATGATGCCTGTTCCTTTTTTATACAAATATAAAAGCATATATGATGCAACATATATCTATACACTAAAGTTTTCCCGTGCTAAAATGGGAAATCTCCTAATTTTTTATTTTATTTTTGTCATTCGATATAAATCAGTGGGGGGTTAGCGAGAGAATTAGTGAGTTAGTCCAGAGGAGGTCTAGAAGCTATTCATAATCCTAAACCCCAAGCGCCTCTACCGAAACTCGAGTCCTGGTTTCGTTTGTGAAAGAATTAGGAGATAACCGCTAGGCTACAAATCTTTGCCTTTGGTTGAAATCTCCTAAAATCTTGCGTTTGGGTAACCCCATAAATCAATGTTTCCCATTTTGGCACAGGGACCCCCTAAATGATCCTCTGTCAAGTATGATTTGCGTGTCAATTATTATATAGTCAATAAAAAATCTTATTAGTGAAGTCATCCCACACGATAGTTGATATTATAAACCATTTTCGAAAGAAGGTTGAAGTCTATTCATCCAATATTTCTTTTTCATTTACATTTACTAGCAGCAACCCGTGCAATGCACGAAACAAGCGCATGCTAATTTTTTTCGTTCTTATCTTAGACACCTTCAATCTCGCAATTTTAGGGGTGTGCCACTAATTTGATTTTTTTAGTTTTTTGGCTTTATGGCTTTTTTATGAGAGAGCTCGAAATACGCATTGGTTTTTTGTGGTTTTTTGTGATGTATTATGAGGGGGTGACCTGTCTCGAAAAACGTAATAAGCTGACTTTTGGCTTTTTTAGATAGTGAAATGGGCCGTCTCTTTTTCAGTTTCGTGCTATGTGTGTGTGGAAATATTAATGTTTTCAAATTTTTTTACCGTTCAAAAGTTCTCCATGAAATCTTTTGAACGTGTTAAAAAAATTCCTCCATTACTAAAAGTTTATTGTTGTGGGTCTGAAAATGATCGATATTTACAGGGGTGGAACTCACGGCCGGTCTTGAGATTCTCGGGGCCTAAGATAAACTTGTAAAATTGGGTCCTATGTTTTCTTTTTAAAAAATAAAATAAAAACTAACCTTAAAATGATACTTACTTGGTCTCATAAAATTATTATATTGCGGAAAAGAGAGGCCTAAGAATTGAACCTAGTACCTATTGGATGGAGAAACTAAGCTTTTCCACTTGGCTAGCTAGCTCATTGATTACATAAGTGATAGATTAAATACATACCTAGGTGTACATATCCAGGGTTTTAATTTTGGAAAAAAAATCGGGGGCTTAAGTTGCCCGCTTTGCTAGGCTTAGCTTAGGGGAACTACTAAGGGACGTCCGGTGGCACGGACCACCCCGGGTCCTAACCTCTCACCAATTCATGTAATTTTTGGGCTAGTATGTATGATTAATCTTGGAAATGTATGTCCATTCCAAAAAAAAAAATCCGATTCGCAAAAAGAAAACTAAAATAAATGCATTTTTGTTCAAAGAATTTCTTGCATATGACTCAAAAGAGCGGCTTTAGCAAGTTCATTACCCTCCTCCCATTTTGCTGCAGTTTTCTTGGAGGCATCATCAATTTCAGAAGGTTTGGAGGTGATAGTCACATAAAGTGTTTTGTCTTGTATCAACAAATAGGACATTTGTCTTTTCCAAATGGGGTAGTTAAGCCCATTCTGTTTTTCCATCTTAGAAGCATCAATAGAAACAATTTTGGAAGCCCTCCACCACTCCTTACCCAGATCCACTTCCTCTCCTCACCCAGATCCACTCCCCCCATCCTCCTGAACCTCCACCACTCCTCCTGATTCCTGAACCTCCACCAAGAATCTTGGTGCTGACGGTGGGTTGATTTTTGGGTGCCTCTGCCCCCTCCGGCTAATAAAGCTTCTTGATGCCATGGGTGGCGGCTGTGGAAGCTTGTTATCATCCGGGGAAGTGACTGGTCGGCAAACTCGTTGGAACTCAGCGTGACTCGGAGCTACTTAGTGGGGCGACTCGGTGGATCTCGGATGTACCAATTTTGAGGGGTGTTTGATTATTTCGTCTATTGATGTTTTGTTTTTCCTGTTTTTGTTCTCGATTACTTTTCGCTGTATTGTGTTATGGTATGAGCCGGGAGTCCGTTGGGATTCTCTCTGCTAGCGACTGAAATGGATTCACCATTCCGTCCCCCAGGTGTCGGGTCTGTTTAGGCAAGTGTGTCTGCGAGTTGGTGGCCTAGTTTGCCTCTTGTCGTTCTCTTTTCACTTGCTAGTGGTTTTAGTTTCATTCCTGTCTCTCGTTATAATCGGTGTCAGATGACTTTGATATGATATCTTGACATTTAAAAAAAAAAAGAATAAAAAAGGTACAATTGTGATATAAAAAGTAAATGTACTGACCGAAAAGATGTAGACCGGAAAAAATTAAGAATCGACAAACCGAATAAGCAAACTTGTCTTCCTTCTACTCCCCGCTCTGATACCACTGTAAGTCAAAAATTAAAAACCGCGATAGATCCGAACGGCCGTAAGGCTGGGAATCACGAAGGATATAGTAGCAAAGAAGACAAACAAATGCACAATGTGTCGATGGAAAGAAAACAAGGAAGTAGGCTGTCTATGATAGAAGTATACGGAGATATTTTGTGTGTCTCTTCTATTGCAACTCCATTCATTTATACTTGTCTATACACCTCTTCATGAAGCATTGATGACTATTGCCTAACAGGTGTGTTGCTTCTCAAATGACACCTATTTAGCCAAGCATTGCATTACTTCCCAAATGACACCTTTTCATCAACCATTGCACCTATTTGTTAAGTAACCTATCTTTGCAACTAATCTTACGGGAAACTAGCGGACCCTTGTGGAACCGACATCTTATTATGTCTAATATAATCACATAATCCAACAGGATGAGTATGTTCCAGATTGGGTGAGAGTCCAGGACTCCAGGTAATTGAATCCTCCGTTTCAGCCTTAGGAAGAAAGTCCATGGGGGTCTGGCTTTGAATCTCCATAGACCATAGTCACTTGATTTCTTCTTCTAGGTCAACACCAACCATCCTCAGAAATTATGGAACTTGGGAATCTCTGTTTGAAGAACATGCCATAATGTTTCAAAATCAAGAATATAAATTTCTTGATTAAGTGAAGGGCAGAACTTGTCACAGAATGAGCGCACTATAGCAAACAACCATCAAGTAATCTCTATATTTTCTACCCATGGAAATCTTCTTCGAGTTTTAAGTCAACTACTTCAAGCAGCCTTTATTTCCCATAGAGGCCCCAAACCCTCTCGACCAAACTTCTTGTTTCCTTTCCATAAGCCTTGTGGTTAATGGGCTTTCTTCCACATATTTTCGTTGCCACCACTCCAGAGCTGTAGATATATATTCCTTGCTAGATATTCCCTTGATGACACATTCTGAAGATGAGTTGTGGTGTCCGGTTTCTCAGATGAACCCTTTGATTGACTCCTTTCCACCGTAAAAGATGATCCTTGCCTCCACTGGTACTCCTGCACACGTAGCGCCCGCCGTTAGCACCCAACCTTGCTGGAATGTGGCCAGGGAAGACACTCTGACGGTCTAGTGAGAGACTGAAGGAGAGAAGTCTCAAAGAGAAGTAGAATGTGTAGGGTTAGAGTGGATTGTGTACCCCTTTAGGGTTGCTTATCTTCCTTTATATAGATCACCTTAGCTTGGGCTCCAAGTACAAGGGTAGATCAGTCACTTTGACTCAGATGACATAATAGCATGTCACGGGCCAAATCCGATATCATTGCATGGGAATGCCTTGAATCATATCTTGACGCGTGTCATAACGGCTTGGTTGCTATCATGATAACGTAGGGCAATTTGTTACGTGCACATGGCTCGTCACGAGCCAGTCACGGTGTTTGGGCCTTTGGTCCGAACCAATCTTGACCTTTGTGACCGTAATATTTCGGCCCACTACACAAGTAGTTCATGGTTTATGTTAGACTTTATCACACGTCGCTTACATAAGCCACACAAACCTGGTTAATATAATCTAAAAGTTATTCTACTTACTGTCAATTAGTTGAAATTGAAAAGAGAATTTCCTCCTTTCTCAAAATCTTTATTGAAACCGAAAAGAGATTTCAGAAACCTCTCATATTTTCCCTCTTTCATTCAATTTGAAACTCCTTTCTCATGGTGGAATGGTTGTTACTCAATTACATGAAAACAACAAAGATTTTCTACTAGAGATAAAAAGCAAACGTTACAACAACTAAAGAGCAAGCTAATTCCCAACCGAGATATCAACAAGACAAAGTCTAGGAACACAGTTCCGACACAACTGTATTCGGAGCGATCTACAAAACCATTTGATGCATGTTCACATTATGTGGCCATCGCACAATTTCAGACACATTTTGTCTAGATCTATGTTCCTAGCTGTGTTCGATAAAAAAGGCCAACTTATACAATGTCTGTCAACCAAGTTAAGAAATCTAAACAATCAAGACAGATAGGAAGAAAAATGGACTACTTATACTATTTGAACCAACTTACATTTTATGCAAAAGTGACACGGATGGGGATGAAGCAGTAGAAGATGAGGTGAACTTAGAAGATGAGGTGTTGTAAGTGTAGCTTAAATGTTGGTCTTGGTTGGTGTCAGAACTAGTGGTGACATTGTTCAATAGAGGAAAAAATGATAGTGCAGACTGCTTTTGTGGGAGAACGGGCAGTGGAGCTTCAAAATTAAGCACATGAATTGCCTGTCTGATTTTTGGCCGGAAATTGTGATCCGGGTGAGCACACCAAAGACCAACGATCATCAATCGCTCCATTTCTCGCTCATCGAAATCTAGGCCTATTTTTTTGTCCGCTGCTTCAAGTAACCTTCCCATTCCATAGAGGTCCCAAACCTATTCCACCATTTCCCATTTGACATTCTGGTATCTTCAAATAGAAGGGTTTTCTTCCATAAGCTATTTCCAATGCCACCACTCCAAAGCCGTAGACATCTGATTCCTCACTAGCTTACTAGCTTTACCTGTAACCACACATTTTGGTGCCAAGTACCCCATGCTCCCCGCCAAAACAGTTGTTTGGGACTCTTTCTCGTGATTGACAAATTTTTTATTTTTTTTAACCTGATCGTGATTGACAAATCTAGCTAGCCCGAAATCTCCAAATTTGGCATTAAAAGTGGAGTCCAAAATCACATTGCTTGATTTTACGTCCTTATGAACTACAAATTGCTCCCATTCTTCGGGTAGATAGAGCAACGCCGTGGCTAGACCTTGGGCAATTTTATGCCTTGTTCCCCATGTCAACAAACTTTTCCCTTTGAAGAGATGGAAATCTAAGCTTCCATCATGAACTCATAAACACACCCCCTCTTCCTTTAGCAGATTATGATTACAAAAAGAAATTACGCCACCACCCTCTGCTTCTTCCACTGCATACTTGAAATCAGCATCATGCCCGATTCTTTAAGCTTGGAACAAATCCATCTTATCCAACTTGGATTCTTGAATCATTAAAATATCTAGTCTTATTTCTCTTACCAAATTTTTAAGAAACCTTTTCTTCACATTAGTTGACACACCCATATTATTCCAAGAAATGACCTTCACGACTGATTCACCTTCTTGTACTGGTTGAAACTGCTACTCACAAATCTATTAGAAAATCCCCAAATTTTGTTGACAATTCCTTTGTTCTTCCAACTCAAATTGGGCCAATCTTTTTATGACTTTATCATCACTTTCATGATGAATAACAACCAGTCTTTTGCTAACTTTCACAGCCTTTTCTAAGCTTTTGACAATAAAATTGTTCTTCTTGTGATATCTCACTATAAACTACTTGATATTGCAGTGCCTTTCCACCTTGTCTCCAGTATCATTGTTATCACCATCAAGTGAATCACACAAAACTAGCAATTCTCTTATCTTTTACCTTTTTTCCATGGCAGTTAAAATTTGAGGCCCATTGATACTGTCATGAACTGCTACGGGACTTGGCCCACTCAATTAGCCCATTTGGATGAAACTGAGCAACAGTTTGCTTGTCCACAATATCCCCTTCCTCTTCTTGATTAATGATCTCGATGGCTGGAGTCTCAGGTACATTAGACTCTTCTGATTCATCTCCATCTCAGGATTCACTTGTAGGTCCTACCAACATTGTGGTTCTGACCTTTTCCGTTATCAACGAGCCTGCTAACCCAGAACCCGCCAATTTAGCATCGCAGTTAGAGTCCAACATCACATTGCTCAACTTTTTTTGTCCATTTGACATTGTTCCATTATTTATATAATTTAGCACTGCTGACACCAAGTCTTTGGGAGATTTGTACCTCAACATCCCATTTCAACATGTTTTTTTTTTCCTAGACAAGATGGGAATCAAGGCTCCCCTTTGGTATATACTCGTAAACAAGAAGGAATTCTATTTTCTCAGGGATCAATCCATGGGTTATACTAAACTTTGAAAACTTAAAGAAAAATTGGTTAGAAGCCGGAGGAGTTCCCTCAAGTGTGAACAACTCAAGACATTATATGAACCCCCTCAAACTGTTCCACGACTCTAAAATGAGCTCATGTTGTGCCTTTTGTCCTTGTTGAGGGGTTAAGTCTGCCGGGCGAAGAGCTTGACGTTATTAAAAAAAATACAAGGTCAGTTTGCAAAAAGGGGATTGAACGGATTAGTTTGCAAAGTATAAGGTGGGGCGGCAGTATTTTTCTGAACTATAGTGCGGTTGGTGTATTTATAGAAAACCTCAGGATAGTTCAGTGTAATTTTTTGACGAAAAATAAAACAAAAACATGGACCGGACGGGTTGCAAACTTCTTTCACGATCAGGTTTAATTAGCCCCTTAAACCGTTGCGTCTGTAAACCGGTTAAGTAGACGAGATTTTTCTCTGAAACGCTAGGCGAACCGGAAGGCTGGGCTACTGAAGAAACTAAAGCAGCCTAGGGCTGGAAAATACAGTTACAAATTTACAATCGTTCCAATGGAGAGTCGAAGTTCTGATCGGAAATACTAGAATTCAATTGGCGCTCTTTCGGCAAACGTATCGTTTTCTACTATCCAGGTCTCTCTCTCTCTCTAGATTGTATGTGAAGCAGCGAAGTTTTCGAATGCATATATACGTAGAGGTTGTATCGAAATGCAAATGTGTGTTCACAGATTGTCCGTTTCTGATAAAAAATCGCGAATTGTCTAGCTTAGCCTTCGTTTTGATTTTATTGGAGAAGAGCTGTCTAGCTTAGCCTTCGTTTTGGTTAACGGATCAACAGTCCAAGTATTGATTTACTATGGTTTATTAATACCGATCATTTTTTTTGGCAATGCAGTAGGGTGGTGGTATGCTTTTGGTGCACCGTGTCATAGTCTTTGAATCAATGGTTTGTGCTTGATTTAATGAAGAAGATTCAAGTTTGTGCCCAAACTCTTTGTATTGGATTTTCTTGATGTAAAAATGTGCTACAAAATATTGGGGCGGCTCCAGGAATAAGTTTGACGGTGGCAAAAACGTTTGGAAAATATTTGTACACAACTGTATACGGAGTAAAGATATTTAAATTGGTTGCAAATTTGTTGGGTGTTGTTTATTTTGTTTTGTTGAGCTATATAATCTGCATACGCACAAATTTAGGTGAATTTCTTTTGACTTCGTACGAAAATTCAATGCAAACAATCGAAAATAAAAAATTGTGTAACATCATACGAAATATTAGTGCATTTTTCGAACCTAGAGGGTTGGCTTGAACCCTCTCATTATATGGTACTATGGTAGGGTGGCATACTATAAAAGTTGAACTCCCAATTTGGAATCTCCCTTTTTGTGCCATACTAGCAGCTATCCCTCTGAGTTGCAAGGGCTCTATGTTACCTGGAAAGCGGATCGCACCCGTATGAGAAGCAGGAATGGGAATGTGCTACACCACATGTTCGAATTGTGGAACGCTAGGCGTAGGCTTCTAAAGATAACAAAATCAAAACTTCCCCTTTCGAGGGAAAAACATTTAGAAACTAAATGACTGAAATTTTATATTTTCTCTCACCAAAATTCCATTCTCTCTAGAGCATTACTTTACCAAGTAAATCATTTTGGAAAAAATTTGCGGATTGGTTTGGATCGCTCGATTTACCATTTTGGAATGGAAGTGTACCATGTTTCCACACAGTTGTACCAAAATGTTATTCACTAGGGTAGTAGCATTCTGTGGTTAACCTATTTCTGGCTTGGCCCTTAACGCCTTCAAATACTGCTACTTGCGTGTTTAAGAATGCTCTGTCTTGTCTACTTTTTTAATTCAGCCGTTGATTTGTGGTCTTTGAGACTCTCTTTCCTTCAATATGGTTGTACATTGGTCCTTGTTGTACCAGAATTTTTAAAATCAAGATGTCCAACTAACTTCCTTTTGTGTATTTTCCATCTTTAATGCAGGTTTCTCCTTTACAATACTGGGGATGGACATCCAAGATTACACAGGGTCACCTGAAACCCCTCAGATGCTTCCACCTCCACCTGGAAGTTTTGTAGATCGAGAGGAACTTATCCAACATGTTGGGGAGTTTGCCATATCCCAAGGATACGTTGTAACTATAAAGCAGTCTAAGAAGGAAAGAGTGGTCATTCTTGGGTGTGACAGAGGAGGTGTTTACCGTAATAGGCGAAAACTTTTGGATGAAGCATCTGGGGAACATATTCGCAAAAGAAAAACAGGTTCTCGGCTTACAAATTGTCCCTTCGAGTGTGTGGGTAAAAAAGATGACGGCTTGTGGGTACTCAGCATTAAAAATGGTTCGCACAACCATGAACCTTTGAAGGACATTTCAGATCATCCTGCTGCTCGTCGTTTTACGGAGACCGAAGTGCTTCTTGTTAAAGAGATGACAGAAGCTGGTTTAAAACCACGTCAAATTCTCAAGAGACTGAGACAAAGCAATCCAGAGCTTTTATCGACGCCAAAACATGTTTACAATATCAAGGCTAAGCTGCGGCAAGGAAATATTACAGGTCAAGCACCCCCTCGAACAACTTAAAATTTGACGGTCTCTATCTGTCCATTTGTCTCTTTCTGCAACTTCTTTTAACGGCACAATTCATGGATGTTATGGATGACTTTGATGAGATGGTCACATCATCCATGAATTAAGTAACTACATTGCTACAACCTCGCCCGTGTTTCCTACTCATGGATTTGTCACTGCTTGGTATGTGCCAAATGTGGAGGTTGCTAAATGTAAATGCGAGCAGTGTTAGTTTTTTTGTTTTGGAAAGACTGTAAGTAGACAATATTGTTGTTTTTTTTGGAAAGACTGTAAGTAGACAATATTGTTGGGCACCAAGAAGGAATTGATTGCAGAAGTCAGCAATGAACAGTACATTAATTAAGATGGGTCCTAAGTCCCCCGACGCTTTCATTATAAATTTGATCCTCATTTGGCTGATTTAACTCTTGTGCGTGTGTTGTTCATTGGTAGAGAGGTCGTTAAATTACACGATGTCAGCTCCATTAGCTTTGCCTTGGGCTGCTTCTTTGAAAAGGAAAGAAAATCTGGGAAGACAGATAGAAAATGCATCTCCGGTGGGCTGGCTGATATCCATGACAAACACCAAGCTGAGAATTTTGTAGACTTAGAAGTTTTAGTTTGCCACAAGGCACCTTAGTCGAGTAAAATTATGGAAGTAATAAAGCTTGAGCTTAATTTTGCTTAATCTAGGAGATATTTAGCATAGGTTTGCATAACGTCAAAATCTTATAAATCAGCCCCCTTTCTCCATAAGAAACAGGGTGTATAATCTGCCTCTTCCATTGATTGGTTTGGTAATTTTTGGTCATTCGACGTACTTATTGCCCTTATATACATGTAAGTTGCCACTAAGTTCAGCAAGAATGGAATCCGAGTACCTTTATCAGAGAATGTGGTGTAAGCTGCTGTGGCATTTGCTTGTCTTTATTACAAGTAGGATAGTACTTATTTAAGTGCAGTGAGCTAAAATAGATTGTAATGGTTCTGCTAAAGATCACTGAAAGTTTGGAAATTATAGTTTTCCTTCAAAGGGTTCAAGTTTGTAAAGCTCGAGAAGCTATCTTTTATGTACTTTGCTCTAGAGAACCTAGTGTGCCTGTCATAAATTTTTCATTGCATGCTGACCTCCTTGTTTTCTCAGTAGACTGGCATTTTTGTGTTTCAGTGAAGAAATTCAAGACATTGAGACCTCAGACATTTTCTGCAGGAAACTTACATCTTCCAACAACTAGTGAGCCATCTTGGAGGCAGCGGTACCCACCGGTAAGTGTAGATGGGTCTTAGATGAACTCAGATTCATGCCTTTTCTTGAGCAGTCAGGTAGTGTCACGTGTATTACACAGTCGGTAGTAGATAGCGTATTGGGATTTTTTGCTTCTATATCCCCCCTTCTCCATGTTAGTGATAACACTGAAAGTTGTACTAGACTCGAACTCATTAGATACTATATCTTCCAGAGGGTCCCTAATCTCATTGGTGGTAGATTTGTTGATTCCCAATCATCAGCTTCCATTGACGTAATAAACCCTGTAAGTGTAGAAAATGTACTTGAACTTTTTTCTGTTCTCTTTCTTTTTCGTAGGATCAATCATCAATGTAGTAACTGTTAGAATGAATAATCTTTGATCATCAATAGGCAACACAGCAAGTTGTTTCTCAAGTTCCTTTTACCACCACTGAAGAATTTAGAGCTGCAATATTTGCAGCAAAAAGGGCTTTTCCATCATGGCGAAACACAATGGTTACCACCCGCCAACGTATCATGTTCAAGCTTCAAGAACTTATCCGAAGAGACATTGTAAGTGTATTGGGATGTCAGTGATCTACATCGCATCAAACTTTTGATCAGTAAATCGTATCAAACTTGCCATGTTCCTTTATCACAATTCTGATTATTCGCAGGACAAGATTGCGCTTAATATTACTATTGAGCACGGTAAAACATTGAAGGATGCATATAATGAAGTGCTGCGTGGGCTAGGTTGGTGTTTTTACTGTTTCCCATCTTCAATGAAATCTTGTAGTTTTTTAGCTTGTTTGGTTGTCTTTTAGTTCTTTAATAATTTTCATTTTGTCTTTTTAGAGGTGTTGGAGCATGCTTGTGGAATGGCAGGTTTGCAAATGGGAGAGTTTGCCTCAAATATACCAAATGGAATTGATACGTACAGCATAAGAGAGCCTCTTGGGGTTTGTGCTGGTATTTGCTCTTTCAACTTTCCAGCAATGATACCATTATGGGTAAGCCTGCTGTGTTTGTTCTTTTGCATTTTTTTTACTTTCTCTCTCATCTTTTCCCTCCAACTGAAAATAGCTGTTGTGTTTGTTGCCATGATGCAACAATATCTGTTCTATGAAGTATGAGACAAATTTATGAACAATATGTGGGTGGTGATCTGTGGGCTTTGTGATTTGGTTTAATAAAAGATGGATCTTTGGTGTTTTGGGATGCTTTGTGGACTTCATAACCTTTACTTGTCAAAACAAATTGATGTCATACTTTATCCCTTTTTGCAGATGTTTCCCTTTGCAGTTGCATGTGGTAATACCTTTATTCTAAAGCCTTCAGAGAAAGCTCCAGGTTATTGTTCTCTTGTTTTCCTTATTGTTCAGTGTTCTTGTTGTTCATGAATTCTTGGAGCATTCCCTCCTATTAGAATGGTTGAAACCTAGTTGGTTTTGCCTTAGATTTTTCCTTTCAGTTTGAAACAGTTTGCTGTATTTCACACGATTATAGACTTGGACAACATATGGATTCATCTTCCTTTGAACAGCATCTAATGTACAAGAGTATGCAGAGTTTTGTGAAGCTCTTAAGCATGATAGTTTAAGGTCAAATCTAGTTACTGACTCAGTTATCTATGACCTCTAATTTTAAAATTCATTTACTGGTGTCAATTGTTATTTCATGGCCTTTCTCATCTTATTAGCTCCTCACTCCTCCAGAAATATTTTGGGTGAACGAGTGTCCATGAGATTTGTTGAGTTTTTGGTGTTCGATGTGACTCCAGTTCAGAAACCTAGAACCTATTCTACCTTGTTATATTCCATGAAAGTTTTTAAGGTCAAATCTAGTTACTGACTGAGTTTTTATGACCTCTAATTTCAAATTCATTTACTGGATTCAATTGTTATTTCATGGCTTTGCTCATCTTACTAGCTCCTCACTCCTCCAGGAACATTTTTATTTGAATGCCCATCCACGAGATTTGTTGAGTTTTTGGTGTTCGGTTTGACTTAAGTTCAGAGACCTAGATTAAAGTAGCAATAATTTTAATTAAAATTAAATATAGATTTCATGACTTGAGACAAGTACATAACCATCACATAATTCCATGGAAGTAATGAAATAAACCATACCTCATTCCGCCAAATTAATACCATGAATCCATACATATCAATCACAAAAATCTGTACATATCAATTACACCTTCTTGGTAGTGTCCGTAATTCTTAGCCTTCTATTTTTTTTCTTCAATTAATATCCTGTAAGTTGTCTTTGTAAATGCTTTGTCTATTAGCTTGCTTTTATTTGGTATTATGAGTTTTGATATGCACCTACAGCCCATTTCTTGGAGGGAAGAAGGTGGCCAGATATGGTATCCTGGGTCCACCCATATCCGGTGGTTGTTCGTTTTTAAGCTCATGGATATGGTATACTTGGTCCACGCATATCCCCCTACACCTGCAGTCAGATAAAGCAACACCATCCCATACCTTGCCCCTGGTGTTATTATATCCAGGAGACCAAAAGACAAGGGTACCCTCCCCCCTTACCGATCTATTAGAAGAGAGAAAGAGCCGTTGTCAGAGTCTCAGATCATTGCCGAAGTCGTCAATTGTTTCCAGAGCCTCAGATCGTTGATTGTTGCCGTTGCCAGAGTCTCAGATTGTTGTCGTTGCCGAAGTCGACGATGGTGGTGATTGGGCTTGATGTTTGTGATTAGAAGTGGGTAGGGGTGTAATCGAGCCGTGCCAAGTTTTGCAATGCTTGAGCTCGGCTCGTCAGAAATATGGCTAGCTCGAGCCCGGCTCGAACTTGAATTGAGCCTCTAAACTGGGGCTCAAAAGGCACATGGTCTGCATGTGTGAATAGGGCAAGGGGTTGTGCTTTACATGTATAAGGTTCCATCTCAAAGAAGTTTTGAAAATCTTCCGATGTGGGACTAACTAATTTAAAGGGCAGACCACTCTCCTTCAAAATTCACTAGCCCCACATTGCCTTCCCAGGTGTTCACCAACCCTTCCTTTGCCTATAAAGATACCCCCACTCTGTTTCCTTGTCTTCCTCAGGCGCGTAGGCTGCCTTAAGCTGCCACTTGGCAGTTGGGTAGCTATATATGCATTCTGTATGTATATCTGCCTTGGGCTTGCAAGCTCATCCGAGCAGAGCAAATAGTAGCTCAAGCTCGGCTCGTTTATTTAACGAGTCAAGAAGTTTAGCTCGAGCTCGTTCATTAAGCAACCGAGTCGAGCTTGAACAAGCTCAACTCGAGCCGCTCGTGAGCAACTCGGTTCGTTTACGGAGCCCTAGAAGTGTGGGTGGGTTGACTGTTGAAGAGTATAGGTGGGGGGCGACAGCTGCTGAATCAAAAATGGGTTTTACTTTTGGGAAAGTCTTAAGGCACTAACTAATGTACTAAATGTGCATGTGGCATTCTTTTAGTGGATGAGTGCATCCATGTATTGCATCATACATTAATGTGGTAATGACGTGTGTACTTTTAGCTTAATAGTTTGTAAGTTATTTAGTGCCTCTAGCGTTGCTCTTTATTTTTTTTGTATACGATCAGATGTGGTTTGACCAGTATGGCCAAGTTGATGCCCGTAAAAGAGTTTCTGGATAATACCAAGGGGAAACGGCCGCTCTCTATCTTGAAAATTATCTATACATCTGATCGTATACGAATAAATGTATATTACGAATCTTACCCCTAATTTTTATGTATTACAAGGTTCCACATAGAAAACTTTGACAAACTTGTTGCTTTATAAAAACCAAATAGGCCATTTCAACACTTTCAAAACTTAATAAAGGTAAGATAGGAATACACCAAATTTATCTATTATCCCGTACTCATATCCACCCATATCAAATCCCAAACAAACACCAAATATACCAATCCCCCTTCTATAAACGTGGGCCCCACCTTATGTAACAATCCCCCCTCATATCATATCCACCTCTTATTCCCCTTCTTCCTTATCCACCCAAAACTTTATGTATCCGACACGCTGGGGGATTGTGATGAGTAATTTCTTGAAGTTTTGGACTGAAGAAATTATCGCAATCAGAAGATTGTTGGTCTGTGTTACCACATGCAACTGCAAAGGGAAACATCTGCTTAAAAGGGATAAATTATGAAATCAGTTTTTTTTGTTTACTTGGTGCAAAGAAATTTTAAAGATTACGCACGAAAGTATTTTATTTTTTGATCGAAAAATTTCACGGCTTTCCGTAGTAGACTATCTTTGCATGACGGTGGGAATATTTGATTTTGCTGGCAATCTTCCCTCATTATACTCATCTGCTGGTTATTGGTACTTAAGCATTTTCCTTGTGATCTACATATCTTTTTTTATTTGTATATGTGTTTATATACCTCATTGTTTATGGTATATATTTTTCTTGTTGTTCAGGACCTTCTATTATACTTGCAGAGCTAGCACTTGAGGCTGGTTTGCCCAATGGTGTCTTAAACATTGTTCATGGCACCAATGTAAGTTCTGAGTTTCTTGTGATAAGTATCTCACTAAGTATGCTCCCTTAAGTAGGGGTGGGCATGCCTGACACGAAAAATAAAATAAATCTATGTAGTTCAGCTAAAAATAAATATTTTTATGAGTAATTTTATACATTAGACATTAGTTTGATGAACTGTCAAGTAAAAAAATAAAATTTTAACTAAAAGTAGGACTTTTTGACGTGACAAGACCGAAACATGACACGAAAATCTGATAAGTTGAAAAATGTTATAGTAATTTATAAATAAGATTCTGATACATAGCACGAAAATGACATGAAATAACCCGATGCCCACCCCTACCCTTAAGACCTCTTGGACACCAGTTGTATACCCACTTTAATGATAGGTGCAAAACACTGTACCTCAGTGCCTGTGTTTTCAGCTTCCCCTAACTATATAAAGCCACCATAGCAGACTGCAACTTGAGGCCTGTTGCTTTGGGCTGTCCAACTGTCAACCGCCGAAACATTACAATACAATATTGAAAGATCCTGATAATCAAAAGGTGCACTAAAGAGTGCAAAAGGGTGCTATATGCATGTTCACGTGTGATGTGCATAGAGTAATGGTAGTAATGTATTAGCAAGTGCACTCTTTTCCAACTTTCCAACTATCCAACACTTCTTTTCACTTCATCCTTGATGATGATAGCCTGAGGGTATTGCTGGAATGACAAATTACCAGCTGACTTGGCATCCGGTCATGTATGCTACACCAATGCGACAAGTACTACATCCCTTTTACTATACTATAATCTTTCAAACACCTCTACTGTCACAACCCTATGATGTGCTCGAACCTTCCAAAACCCTTCATTATTGTCTTTAGTATTCCTATACCTAATGGGAAATTGAAGTCCTTGTTAAGCCCACACTTACATCTTCATTCTATACCCTCCTATCACATCCTCCATGACATGTTAGGGCATCCAATATCTCAAATACACACGCACGCACAAACACATAAAGAAGAAAAGGAGGAGCCAATCTAGTTGAAATGTTTCCAACCTTGGAGTCTGGGAATGGAAAGATGGAGATGAAGTACATCAATGGTCCTAGGTGGTGAGTGGTGACTGCTTCTATTTAATAAATGACGTATGCTCTATGCACAATCTGCTCTGATTTCACCTTAATTATGTTTTCCTATCGCTCCGTCAGATTACCTAAACTTGTACCGTGATATGTTGATGTCTCATTGTTCATTTGTTTTCTTCTTAAATGTTTGACAGGAGATTATGAATGCCATATGTGATGAGGACGATATTAAAGCTATATCATTTGCTGATTCAGATAAAGTAAGTATTTTTGCCGTAATTTTCACATCTTAATTAGTTGCTTTAGGAGGCCTCCTTGTAAGGGATGAAATACGATTGGGCGCACAAAAAGTTGAAGCACTTGCGATGATTTGGGAGTTGTGTACGATAGAGGCAGCAACACGGATTGTTTGTTATGGAGGGGATGGTGGAAGTTGCTGGAAAACTTGAGATGAAGAGCAGAATGCTATTTTAATGCATGAAGAGTTTGAAACTTATCCAGAATGGAAGACTGAGCACTGTCGTAATACAGGAGATTGCTATGACATCAACCATCCTATCCTTCATTTTGCATGAGAGCGTATAAAAAGTGATCTTGTCAAAATCTTCCCTATATTTTGGTTATTTCAACCTTCCGGAACACGTGAACCCTCTGTCAAAGAAACTGTTTGTTTAAGTGGCTACCTAATAGGATGTCACTGCCACCAATAAATGATCTATACCAGATGGGGATGGAAGTCATGAACAGGTCTTTGTGACAGGTAGCTAGAGACTTAATGGTCTGGTTTAGCTAGCATCTTCAAATGTTTTCCCTTCCACTTGGTACAAAATCTGTGGTCTTTTTGGTGTTCATCTTGTGATGCTTGAGACCTCTCACCTTGATTAGTTATGACCATAACCGTGTCCAGGTTCATAACGATATGGGAAACGGATAAATGATGAGCAGTTTAGTGCTTAATCCAGTTTTACAAGCAAAGGTTGGTATGGCGTATGATTCATCTCATATCTATATAGAGACACCTTTTGCTGAGTAGTCACTCCCTGTAGTGTGCTACGGTCTAGTTTGGCTTAACTACTATAAATTGTTACATGTAGACTAGATTATAGAATAGCTGTTGTCTTTTTTATTATTTTGTTTTGTTAAATGCTGAACTCTACTTCCTTGTTGGCTTCAATTGATGACTTATTTTTTACATGGCTAAGCTTCTTTGGGGGAATCACTTTCCTTATACTTGTTGGTGTGTTGTTCTCATTGTGCATCAGTCCATCTGACTTTTTTTAGTTCCTCCTGGACCTATAGACTAATGACGTTTCGTGTAAGCCTGGAAGTTAAATTAGTGTCATTAATCTCCTTATTTTGTCTTTTTTGTTTCAAGGCCAGCAGGTATTTATATGCTAGAGCATCAGCTAATGGGAAACGTATTCAGGTAGGAGCAGGTCACCTTGCTCGACATTCATTTATCATATGATTTATGAGCAAATGTTTGCTTCCATACTACAATATGCAAAGTGGTCATGATTCGATTGCTGACGTTCTCTTCAGTCTAATTCGGGATCCAAAAGTTCTGCAATCGTCATGCCAGATGCAAACATGGACACTACCTTGAATGCATTATTTGCCGCTGGATTTGGTGCTGCAGGACAGAGGTGCATGGCTATCAACACGGTTCTTTTTGTCGGAGGTTCCAATTCATGGTATTCTGCCCCGCCTCCCAACACACGTGCGCGCACACACACACACACACACACACTTATTCGTAGCATTGTTTTCATGTTTACTATATGTTACTTCTATTATTCCTCAGTATAGATGTGTTATGGACATTTATTACGTCTTAGGAGTTGACAGGACAATTTCTCAAGCTGAAGATTTTTCTCTGCATTCTTCAGTTTCTTTTTACTTTTAGCTGGATGGCATTTTCAGCTCTCCATCAAACCTTTTCGTACATCCAACTATTTGATGTTAATTTTGTTAGTATTGCATGTCTGATTTATTGTTGTGAGCATGAAAATTAAGTCCAGCGTTTGAATGTCACTAAAATTAGGACAACCTAAACAATCTTAGTTTTGTTGAGATGAAAATCGAGCTTATTTTACATCCCCTAAGGTAAAAGAGTGAAAATGGCACCGTTGGTCCTGTCATCTTAGAGCAGAAATTAGCATTATTATGGTAGTTGGCGGCAATATTAGGCAACTATCAGAAAAATAGCATCACCTGACCTTTTGGTTTCAGTTTCCTCTGTGCATTGTGTAATTAGCATCAGAGAGAGAAACAGTTAGATAGAGGACATGACCTTTTTGGTTTCAGTTTCCTCTGCGCGTTTTGTAATTTGTTATGTTATGGATAATACATGTGGCTTTTTTATGACTGACATGAATGGAAGGTCCTAACATATTCCCTGAAGAGCTATGCAGAACCTTCAAGCATGTGCTTGAATGTCGGAATTTTTATATCCAGCAGATGGTTTCATTTTTCTGTAGGCTAGACTCTGCCATAAAGCTTCTTAGAGTGCATGTTGATGTGCAACTAGGTGTCAAGACTGAGTAGCATTCGAAATGAAATGATTGGTATCACTGTAAAATTCTTTGGTTGCCAAGTGTTGACAGTACAGTTTGAATGTTACAATGCCACCTTATGGAAATGTTGAGGTTAGTCATTTAGGCCTCTTAGCAGTCCAGTGTCCAAAATAACTTCTAATTGTAAAACTAAATTGACTCCAGCAAAATTAAATGCTTGCGAATTGCGACAACAAAGTTTCCTTTTGTTGAAGTATCTTGTTTTCTGAATAAAAATCCTGGAACCCTACTAGATGTCAAGCGGGGAATCCCATGAGAGTTCATGATTTTAAATTTCATGCTGGAAATAAGATGCATTGGAATTAAACAAAGCTTCTTTTTTTTTTTTTGCTTTTCAGGGAAGACAAGCTAGTAGAGCGAGCTAAATCAATCAAAATAAATGCAGGAACCGAATCAGATGCAGACCTTGGTCCGATGATTTGTAAACAGGTTGATACATAGTTCGAATGTTTACATATGCACGCATTATCAATTTTGAATAGATAATTAGATACTTAGCTCTCTTAGGGTTTCTGTTGTATTCACAGGCAAAGGAGCATATTTGCAGATTGATTCAGAATGGTATTGATAGCGGTGCCACACTAGCACTTGATGGAAGAAGCATTGTGGTATCTCCTTGTATCTTCATACCGTCATATTTACCAATATAGATGTAGCAGATTTGCATATGAAGCGTTATGCCTTTCTTGTGGAGGAATCCACCAAGGCATTTATTCGAATCCATCGAGTCATATTAGAAGGATATAAACAACAATCACTAAGAAATTCTAAACTCAGCATCCATGGCAATATTGACTCTGGTCCAACTTTTAAAATTGCATGATGACCTCCTACTGTATATTGGCTATTGTTGTGGTGTTATTTATTTTTGAAAACTTTAAGTAGCTTTTTCTGTTTGGGCTTCGTCAGTGAATTACCAAGTATTCTTCTTCAAGTACTGATTTGAGGGTGCCAAATAGGTTCCAAGATACGAACTGGGCAACTTTGTTGGTCCCACAATATTATCCGACATCAGAGAAGACATGGAGTGTTACAAGGTACCTTATTTTATGTTTCCAACAATGGACCTTGGATTTATGTGACATCCAGTGGAAGGATGAACTTGAGCCTTGACAACACATACTCTTCCTTTACGCAGGAGCAAGTTTTCGGCCCAGTGCTTCTTTGCATGGAGGTTGGCATATCTTTCTTAAAATTCTCTCTTCAGGTGCTTGCTTATAATGGAAATTCAGTTACAAATTTTTCTTCTTTCCCTTGCTTACCTTCAGGTTGATAACTTAGATGATGCCATAAACATTGTCAATAGAAACAAGTAAGTCCAACTTTTATCTACTCGTGAACCTCTTAGGAAATATTTTGACTTCTTGAGAGGTGAATTTTCATTTTATATTTACCTGACCTCCTTGGGCAGATGCGGCAATGGAGCTTCAATATTTACAGCATCAATTGCAGCTGCTAGGAAATTCCAGACTGAGATTGTGGCTGGGCAGGTAAGAAATAGTTTTTTACCATTTCCTCTGATAATCGACGAATGTAAGTTCCCTCTTTTTTGTCCGGGTTAGAGCATTTGATTGGACTATATGCCCAAGTAAAACCACATATTCGACGTTTGGTTGGATCCTTTGCAGCTAGGACTAAATATGGTCCGGATATGATAATCCCAATACCATAGCATATGCAGTCCCTTGGGTATTTGTATGGTTCGGGTATTTGTATCTCCACTATTAGTTTAGTCAAGCAAATCAGGCCAAATAGTACTTTGAAACCGTAAACCTTGAGTTATGTTGGGCAACTTCGAGTCGCTGATGGTCTTTTTGGACTGCCATTTGTACTAACTTGGTTGAGATTTGATTCAAATTTATTTAGATAAATCCAGACAGACGGATCCATTCGAAAACAAACAAATAGCTTTATGGCTCTGTTATTTCTTTCATTGAAACCTCTAACTTGAACTGTGTTTGACTCAGGTCGGTATAAATGTTCCTGTTGCAGCGCCGCTGCCGTTTTTCTCATTTACTGGCTCCAAGGCATCTTTTGCAGGAGACCTCAATTTCTCTGGTAAAATATAGTAACTCAAAAAACGTGCTATTACCTTCTGTCCATTCCACGAGCTGTTTATGAGCAGGAAGAATAAGGTAAATTTTCTGAGTTTCCCCGAAAAATGGCGGTGTTCTAAATTGCAGGCAAGGCTGGAGTAGAATTTTACACCCAGATCAAAACAGTTACTCAACAATGGAAGGATTTTGATATTAGCAATGGCATGTGTCTGGAAAATGGTGGATTCCTGGAGTTCCCGAATTCGTACGAATCGCAACAGACATTGCCAACTTCAGATGGATCACAACAGTCATTGCCAACTTCGGATGGATCACAGCAGACTTTGCAGAATTCTGATGGATCACAACAGATGCAAAATGCCCAGTTGTCATTCTAATCTACTCTTTTTTTCTTTTCCTTCTTAATATAGTTTCTCTTTTGTTTTTTTCTTTGGGTGTTGATTGTGTAGCTTGTCTGAACAGTTCAACGAAATAAAGGCGTTTCTAAAATATTTCCAGTAATTTGTGGATTGAGATAATTATTTTTAAAAATGAAATTTACTTGAATAGTTCCATAATTTTTGGCTGAACTGAAATCTTCCATGGTTGGTAATTTGGTGAACTTATCGGTTAAAGAGATTTTATTAGAGAGAGAGAGGAGAGAAAGAGAGACGTTTCGTTCACAGTCTGAAGTCTGAACCAGCATCAGCAACAGTTGGGTTCTCATTGATATCTATACCAAATAAATCAGGTAATTTAATAAAAGAAATTTCCTGTTAGTACCATTTCCATTTCTATTTCACGAAAGAACTAGAACTGAATTTGAAATTTTCCTTTTTTTATTTTTTTATTTTTGTGGAATTGTAACTTTAATAGGTATCAAGGTGTTTCGAATGGTAATATCACCCGAGTGTTAGTCTTGTTGGTTGATGAGTTTGTTCTCCGCACAATTGATCAGGTTCAATTTTTGAGGTCAAACCACAAGAAAGTACTATCTTGTTACGTCCATAGTCCCGGTGTGGATACCTTGTCAACTTGTCTTGGTCGAACTAGAAAGGAGATTAGTTGAAATGTTCGTAAGCTGGCCTGGACACTCTAACTTTCTAACATTAAAAAAATTGGTAATGTCAAATGAACTGGTTTCACTTGGGTGTGTAAGAAATGCCAAAATTATTTAGCTCGAGGAATTTAACACAAGAAGAAATTGTGATAACACTAATGAGAGGGAAAAGTTTTTCACGACACCAAAGTCAATCCTTATCTGATTAAGGATTTTATTAATTTCATACCTTTCGTCGTAAGCTCATGTTTATTAATCCTCTTAAGTAATGTCCTAGTAGTATATTTTATGAGCATACTTCTCTGTCTCTCACTTTAATAATCTCATAAAATATAAAAAAGGCCCCACTAAAACAATACACAAAGTTATCATGTGAAAATCCTATGAATCTCACCACATGATTACAACTTGCAAATTTGGCAGATTGTGGTGAGCAAATTTGGCTTTTCCGATTCCAATCGCACCAATGGCGCTGGTCGGGCGGAAAAGAGATACTTACGCTTAGGTGCTGACTAGTTAGCTGCTTATTTTTAGCGTTGAATCACCTCAAGCCTAGGCCGAGACTACTCGGCTTAGGCGGCTGACTTTGGAACAAGTGAGTATTGCTCCACATGGTCTCTGCACAACATTTGAGCATTTTCCAAGAACATAAAATAATTTCTCCACACCGATCTTCAATCCACTTTTATTATCCACGACACCTCAAAATATTCTTTATATTTTCAAATGTATAATATTATATATATTAACATGAATCTCATTTGATAATTTTCGATGAGATCTATTAAATAAAATTTTTAAAAATGTAAAAAAATTATAGATCGAAAGAAAATAGAACACACAAGCGTAAATGGATAAGAAATTCGGTACGGGAGCGCTAAATCTAAACCCAATCACAATCCATCTGAATATAGTAATACCGAGTGTAGACAGTGAGGAAGGTCAGTATATTCATTATTCACTGATCACTTCCACACCTTCAAATCATATCAAGAAACCATGTTGAAGTTTTCTCTCCGACGAGGTACAAATTTCTGTAATCGCTGTCTACTTATCTTCATCTCTCTCTATTTCTTCGTCGATCGATTCAGTTTTCGTGTCCAATTCCTTTTATTTGACATGTATGTATACGAATCTTTGTGTATGTAACAGCTAGGACGCTAAGATCGTTGAGTCCTCAAATCTTTGCTCTGAGCAATTCTCATCTCTCCACCGCCGCTGAACCGTCCTGCACACACCGAATTCCTCCGGTATGAGTTGTTTATTCCGTTGGAGAATAATTTTTCTCCTGTAGTTTGTTCAAGATCGATTTGTTACATAAACAAGCAAAGTTTGAACTTTTTTTGGAACTTGTTAAGTTTTCAAACCAAGCTGGAACGAGCTACTAATTGGCTCGTTCGGCTTATGATGTATAAAAGAATCAAGCTACCCGAGATCGGCTTGTGTTTGGCTCAATTAAATCTCGTTCAAGATCTAATTGGTTCATAAACAAGCTAAGCTTAAACATGTTTTGAAGCTTGTTAAGTTTTCGAATCAAGCTTGAACAAATAACTGTTCGGCTCTCTCGACTCGTTTATCGCCTTCTACTCACCATGTTTGAATGTGCATGAGGTGATTTTTGTGATCAATCACTCCCTGTTTGGTTGCCTAGGATTTCTAGGCCTGAGAAGATAAATGTTGAAAAGAAATTGGTCAAAAGTTAATGCTGTTCTATTTTGATGCGAAAGAGTTGACTCAGTTTAGAAGTTTGGTTAGTTTGAACATTTGACTTAAGTAAGGGAGGTAGTTTTGGTTCACTAGAATGAGTTTGGGAGGGAAGGGAATGGCATGATTATTTCCTTGGTCATTCACCTAAATTGGGAATGGTTAATTCATTGCTAAATGTGTTCTTTTAGTGGTCTGAACGTCGAAATTATTATCCCATTGGGTAGACAGTGGGTTCCAGCTTCTCCAGTGTAATAAACACTACCTGAGACCTTCAACTTTTTTTCATGTTTTCTTGATGTTTAGACTCTTTAGAGTCTATGATTTATTCCTTCTTGAATTTGGTTTCATTTGTCATGTTTGGGTTTGCTGTCATACGTTGCTATTTTTGTGTTTTGAAACTGCAATCGTCTAAGTGTCACCTTCTCTTGTGGTATTAGAGGGTTCCGAATCTTATTGGAGGCAGCTTCATAGATTCGCAATCATCTGAATTCATCGACGTTATAAACCCAGTGAGTGCTAAAACAGCTCAAACACTTGTTTTCCTTCTTTTTTTATTTTTTATACGCTATTAGTGGGGATGTTTATTATCTAATGTAAAGGAATTTGATAATAGGCAACACAAGATGTTGTTTCTCAAGTTCCTTTAACAACAAATGAAGAGTTTAAAGCTGCAGTATCTGCAGCTAAACAAGCATTTCCCTCTTGGCGAAACACACCAATCACTACCCGTCAGCGCATTATGTTTAAGTTGCAAGAGCTTATGCGGAGAGATACGGTAACATTCTTGGCACTTCCTAATCTTTCTAGGAAATTATTACATAATACTAATGAAATCGACAAACCTTCTTGTCCACAGGATAAGCTGGCCATGAACATTACTACGGAACAAGGGAAGACATTAAAGGATGCACAAGGCGATGTGTTCCGTGGGCTAGGTTTGTTGGCAATATTGTGGTATGTTCAACTGTAATGATTTGGTGGTAAAGCCCAGACTCTTGAAATTATTTGTTTTACTCTCGTAGAGGTGGTGGAGCATGCTTGTGGGATGGCAACTTTGCAAATGGGGGAGTTTGTGCCTAGTGTGTCGAATGGGATCGATACCTACAGCCTCAGAGAGCCGCTTGGAATTTGTGCTGGGATTTGTCCCTTCAACTTCCCTGCGATGGTTCCATTATGGGTAAGGGTCTCAGGGGGGATTATTCCTCATAATGTTTTGTGTTTTGGAACCTTGTGGGTTAGGAGATTGAAGAGAAAAAAGAAATATAAGCAGCAAAGAAACTTTTGAGCGAAGTAGAAATCAGATGAAAAATAAGAGTCACCCTTAGGCCTCGGATTGGCAGGTCAATGTATGTGAACATGTCTTTTTCGATGGAACAGGTACGGTGGTTACTATTATTTGGAGAGGGATGGGTGAATTCGAATATCACTTTTGATACCAGCAATCCTCGGGAAGTGAGGTCTACCATATGTCAAAGATGACAATGGGAGAACTACTAAACCATTACGAGTATGACCTTACTCAAGATTACATGTGGTAGGGCTTTGAGACTTGACTCTATTAGATAGTAGGAATATCTTTATAGTCTTAAGGCATAATGATGTAATTGATAACTTAAGTGAGGGCTTCTTGATTGAAATGGTTCATTTTGCTGCAGATGCAGTTACTTACTAGTTGGTTATTTCTATGTAGTGTAGTTTAACATTCATTTTCAACAAGTACAACTGAATTTTGGGAGAAAAAGGTGCAAACTCAGTGCCACTGAAAAGTACAATGAGAAATAAAAGAAAAGGAGAATTTTGTTTGGGTCAAATGACTCCCTGCCACATGACTCCACTGCCTAATAATAATAATAAAAAAAAAAGGCTCAAACGATGTCTTCCGTCTATGTGCAACTAACCATACAAGAGGTCAAAAACCCAACATCAAGCATACTACCATATTGCAATCGCTGTTCTATTGCTCATTACAGTTGTTCCATTTCCAATTGTACGATCACTCGATCAGTGAGGCTTTTTATGGTACTGCTCTGAATCTTTGATTGGTGAGTTTACAGATGTTTCCGGTTGCAATTACATGTGGTAATACCTTCATCCTAAAGCCGTCAGAAAAGGATCCAGGTAAATGTTATTGATTTGTACTAAACTGATTTATAATACCTTAAGAGCAATGGTTCCCTGGTCTTTCAATGACGTGTTAGTTTGTAGAGCAAAGGATTGTATCTCTTTTTCGCATTGATGACCTTTATCATGTACGATTCTTATATCATCCCTAAGTGGGGATTATGTCTAAAGCACGATAGTATGAAGGGATGAGAGGCAATTGGAAATGAGAGTTGCGGGGCCCCAACTACTATTTGTGGGGTTGATATATGAGAACATTTGGGGGGTTGATGTATGAGAAAATGTTAAGCCCCTTAGTGATGCTGTTTTAGAAAACCTATCGCGTAGCACTGATTTATAATTACTTAATTAGTATAATTACAACATACAGACACAAACCTAACATGAAAAACACGGATGCAGGGAATACAACATTTACGCTATATTTATGCTGTGTGGTTTGGTCAATATTGAATAAATAAACCTTTGAAGCTATTTTTGGAAGTGGTATGTGTCTCTAGCTGGCTTTAATACTACAGCCTTATAGTGTTTTGCTGCGTAGTGTTCTCTACCCATGCTTACTTTTTCTGTTGCTGAGTTGTCTGTACGAAACAAATTTGTTCTCTTACGAGTAGTGAGCATTCCTTCTGTCAGCACTTGAAGGATAGAAATTTTAAAGGTCTTGGTTATTTTTCCACAGGTGAGGTAGACCATGTCACTGTTGCATGTTTCATCAGCTTCACGATATCCCGTGATTGAATAGCAACGCCTACGATCCTACAAAGAGTCACTCTAGTTGGACATTTAACTGTTGGGGATTTTTGCACTAGATTTGTTCTATTAGTAAAATAACTCCATTTTCTTAGGGAGACCTGCTGGCCATCAGATTCTATCATTTTGTGAAAACTACTAGCAACTTGCCAATAAATCTCACTTGAGACATCAGAAAGGATAGCCAATTCAAAGTTAACTACAACTATCAAAAGAAAGGTCTCTTGAAAGCCTCTGACTTCTATTAATTTATCCCTTGTCAATGGTATCAATTAAGTGACTTCTTTAGTCTTCGTTCTTAGGTATAAGGTTTTGATCATGTATTCTCTTTTCGTAGTCTGTGACTTTTCATTCATGTTGCTTGTTATAATTATCGAATCATGTTGCTTGTTATAATCATCAAATCGTATGACATGCAAACAACATTATATTTTTCATTGATGCGAAGAGAATTGTTCTTATGGTTTACTGTTCATTTCTATTTTCTCTAGGGGCATCAATACTACTTGCAGAGCTGGCAAAGGAGGCTGGTTTACCTGATGGTGTTTTGAATATTGTTCATGGCACCAATGTAAGCTCTTATTTCGATCATGCTTTTTCATATGCTTTATTGATTCCATCACTATCGGACATCCACTTGTGGATCAATTTCGAATGTTGGTCTTCCTATTAAGTTCTGAGCTGTTGAAGCTTGTGATGATTTACCAATTAGATGGCATGGATATTTTTTGCATAGTTTGACATTTTTTCCATTAAGCTCCATTTTATAAGTGAATGTTTTTGGTATCTGGTTATGCTAGATTAATTTGCTTTTAATTCCCTTTCTACTTTGATTTTGGACAGGACATTGTTAATGCCATATGCGATGATGACGAAATAAAGGCTATTTCCTTTGTTGGTTCCAATACAGTGAGTATTACCGTCATATTCACTCCTGCACCGGATTGTATAAGATGGTTCTATTCATAGCTATGTTTTACAATTGGGAGTTAGTCTTACCCTTGTGTAATTCCCTCTTGCGTCTGTTTAGGGTTTCCAACACAATTGTTGATGGTTGAATTAAATTTGTCTCGTCAAGTTATGGATTTGCCTTTGTGGGTGTATAGCCCATAAAGCAGGACATGCATGCAACCCATGGCTGAAATCGAAGTTACAAAGTTGTGAATGTTGTAGGTTTGTTGGGACTCACAAGTCAAAAGTCATATTTACTTTTTATTGGGGCAAAACAATATGTGAGCATCAAGCAGTATCGTCCTTTGTGGTGTTTGGGTGGTGAAGAGACTTGGTACATGTGTCTCCTCGGTAATTTTTCGCAAATTGGTTGCACTTAGACTCGACTCCACGTTGGCGAGATTGTCAGCTCATGCTTGGCTCTTAAGGATGATTGTTCCTTTATCTAGTATTTAGACCTGTCCAATGATTCGGAATGAAAGGACTTACTGCTTTAGTCTGTCTCTGAGGGTTACAGTCATTTTCTCTTCATGGGTTAATAAAGAGATGTTTCTCATTGTTTATGTACAACGGTTGTGTTGACTTAGTGTGTAGGCTTTTCTATGAAAATCAAATTTATTTAGCAGCTTCTCTTTATTTACCTTACACACAATAGTGGTGGTTATCATTTTAGGTTAGGAGTGTACTTCTATCATCACAAAGTTATTTTTCTCTAGTTGTGATCAATTGACTCAATGTAACCTTTGGCTGTGAATGTGTTGTGCTTATCTTATTCAGAACTTGTAGGACCTTCAGTGGTAGTACTTGTATGGAGTAGTAATTAACTTCTAATTTCCGTTTGTCCCCTGTCTCAGGCTGGGATGCATATATACGCAAGAGCATCAGCCAAAGGAAAACGTGTTCAGGTTAGCACCGATATCTGGTTACCAAAACTGCAGCTTTTCTCCTTAGCAAACACAACAATGATACAAGATTTGCTCAATCTCTTGTACTCAGTCAAATATGGGAGCCAAGAATCACGGAATTGTCATGCCTGATGCAAACATGGATGCTACATTAAATGCTTTGGTTGCAGCTGGTTTTGGTGCCGCGGGACAAAGGTGCATGGCCCTCAGCACAGTGGTCTTTGTTGGTAGCTCAAAATCATGGTATTGTGTTCCATTCTACTAGTTTTCTTATGGAATTTTGCTAGATGATGTATTTTTCATTCTACATGGGAAATAATTATTGTGTTAAAAACTGGGGACAACGTACCAGTATTAAGAATTAGGATATTCCTTTTTGACTAAAAAGTATTAGGATATTCCTTTTTATCAAGGAAATCGAGTGTGAGGATATGTTGAGAGCCAACACGTGACTCTCCATGGTTCTAGAATCTTCCGTTGGAAGTTAGAAAATGCTAGAAGAGTCTAGATGTTACGAGAATGCTGAAGAGAATACTAGAATAGTGGAGATTTATTAAGATAATGTTTCTGGATATTACAACAGAATAATTTTTTATTTCAGGGTTTCAATAAAAAAATTTAGTGGAGATTTATGAAGATAATTTTTCTGGATGTTACAATATTACTTTTCAGGATAATTATTTTTTCAAGGTTTCAATATTTTTTACTTACCCCCCCCC
>JAXBDA010001818.1:0-49597 GCA_036023075.1 Gaultheria prostrata | reverse complement strand
TATTGTGAAGTTAGAATAGAGTGTCTGATTTTGTGAGTTTTTTAAAAAGTGACTTGCTAATTTATAAAAGGTGTTTTTGAGGTTAAATTTGGTCCAATTTTTGCCTCCCCTGGTGAGGATGCCCTAAGGAAGCCAGAGAAACAGACAGTAATTGGATGCGGCATATTAGGCATGAGGAGGTTAATTGTAACATTTCAAGATCCAATGTGACCATAGCGTGGGATAACCTCACGTGATCAACAACCATTCCATCAGATAAGTACTCTCCACAGACGGGAGACTAACTTATTTAGATGGGCAATAATAACATAATGTTTAAGCAAATTCCTATCCTTTTGGTTTAACCACTGCTATAGGAAACAAACAAAGAAAGCAGCAACATGAAAACAAAGTGTTGAAAGAAACAATAAAAATCGATATATGCAAGTGGCAGCCACACCTCCACTGCCTATTGGTAAAAAGAAAGTGACTTGGTTTAGACCACAACTCAAGTAATCCAATCTGCCTTCGACCTCTCTAGATCATAATCAAAGTGGGGTACAATCATGATAGTTGTCACCCTCACAACACATATTAAACTAAAACAATAGAGTGGCTATGGGAGATCCTTTAACGAAGTTGTGCTATGACCCAACTGTGCATTTAGACCTTGTGATAATAATGCATACAGAAACTTTAAATAGAAAAAAAAATGACAAGAAATGATTCACAAAGCATCCCAAGTGTGGTAGTGTGGGACACTGGGCCAGTGTCAGATAGACAATTCCTTTCACATAACAATAACAATCGCATTCCACTGAATCCACATAATCAATGGCCATTTTCGTTTCTTCAAAAAGTTAAAATGACTACCACAACAATTTGGTTCTCATTGGTATGAGGTGGGCCAAGAATACCACCGAAAATATAGTAGAACTTATCCGATAATTGACACCTTTAACTTCCTCCCTTGTTAGTGCTATGCCCAAGGATCAAACCCAAACATGCAAAACACACAGACAGAGGACTACTTGGTTCCCAAAAATCGGATACATCTATGAAAACACCATATATATATATGGGGAGAAATTACAAGCACTCACAGTTTTATAATCTCACCATCAACTCTCTCTTTTGGGTTCTCTCATGCCTCTCTAATACCAAATAAAGGCCAAAGGATTACATTTTTATAGGGGGGTTCAGGAATGGACCTATTTAACAGACACATCTTCCGTCCCGACTCCCAAACCCCCAAGTCTACATTAAGGCACTGTTCAGCTGGTTGTCAAGAAAGGAAAATAAAGTACCCAAATACTGTCTAAATTTTCTGCATTTTCTCTCAAAAATAGTTCTCCACCAAGTACAAAATTCGCCTTAGTCCTATAAATCTACTTCTATGAGTATTTTTCTTATTTTTAGTACTTCTTACAAAAGTCTTTTGTCACATAAATAATACTCAATAACAAGGAAAAATTAAACTGTCTTTTAATTTCACGTTTTTCCAAGAATAAGTTTTCACCCAAAATTCTTAACACGAGAGAGAGAGAGAGAGAGAGAACATTGGGAGGATTCTCCTCTTTGGGTGTGGCTGAGATGGTGGATTTGGGCGTTGTTTCGGAGAAACGACAAGTTAGTTGAATTAGTAATATTACTAAAATATCCCTCCCTCTCCCTCTCCCTCTCCCTCTCCCTCTCCCTCCCTCCGACCAAACGGACAACATATCCTCCAAGGCGGTAAACTTATCCTTATCCTGATATCCATATTCACAGTACTTCCTCCTCGATCCCACTACAGCAGGAAAAATCATTTGTACGGTTTAAACAGAAGCAAAAATGAAATCAAATAATGGAGTATAAATTGAAAGATCCCATCATCAATATAGCTTCTTCACTGAACTTTTTTCTTATACTAGTATTAGTTTGCAAATTCCTCTTTTTTTCGGGAAAACAATAGTATAAGGGTTCTACACAGTATACTGTAGTAGTAGTAGTAGTAATAAACATGTACTGTTCTCCTAATTTTATTTTTTATTTTAAATGCTATCTACTGTATAGATAGATACTATGTATTAAATATATTAATTAATGTGTCGGTGAGTATGTGTGTAATATGTACCTGAGAGGAAGTGCAAGAGGAGAGTGAGATGGATCGGGAATGGTTCCGATTCGAATCTGGTTGAGGAAACGCTTGCCGAAGCCCACGACTCTCCTCGAATTGACGGCCATACGATGATACAGCAGCTACCTAGCTAGCTAGCTTCGTCAATCGATGTAGAGAGATATAGGAGCAGAAAGATCGATACACACAAACAGTAGGTGGAGAGAGAGAGAGAGTTGGTAGTTGAATTCAATCTTCTTCTTCTTCCCCATAAACCCCTTTTTATATACTCCCTCCGTCCCTATTTTATGGTCCCTTTTGGAAATTTCGAGTAAATAAAAAAACACAATTATTACACTTTTCAAAAGCTACTTTTCTCATTTTACCTTTCAATCATTACATTTTCTTACTTTTTTAGTAGTACTAATTTCAAAAGGAAGGGTAAAAGAGAGAATTCATTACCTATTTCCCCTTTAGTTTTGAAATGTCACAATTTTTTTGGGACAGGAAAAAGTACAAACTGAGACTATAAAATGGAGACGGAGGGAGTACTTACGTAGAAAAGTTATACTAAAAGAATTTTTAGATAGTACAGTTTGGACGGTTGCCGTTAACAGACGGAATCAATTCCCCCCCCCCCCACACCAAACAAAATTACTAGTACTTGATCATGTTTATTAGTACCATTGGGATCGCTGTCGGTTTGTTTACTTTTAGTCGGTGGCGGGAATTATTCTCCAAGTCCACGTACAAAGTTATCCATTGCGTGTTTTAACAGCGTTCAAGTTAACAAAAGTTGCGTGTTGTTTACGGGAATATACCATTTATGAAAAAAAAAAAATTACTAGGTATTACAAAAAATATTCCAACATTTTTTTTCATAAATTAAAAGAGCTCATTATATATCTAGTAGTAGTAACTTGAGAATAAAATCGAACTGAAAAAACTATTTGGGACAAAGGCAATGTGAAAAATAGTAATTAATAAAATAATTATTCTACACTATTTTTTATTGACAATGTTAATTGAAAAAAACTAAAATAGCACCATAATAGTAGAGGGTGAATGATATGGTCTTTCATCATATATTCATATCTAGGGCTCATTTGTTTCCACTTAAAATGGTTTTTTCTTTTCAGTGTAATTTGTTTTTCACGTAAAACTATTTTTCCAAAGAGTTTTTTTTGTTTATTTTTTTTTTCCAATGTTTGGTTGATAGTTGAAAATTATACTTTACAACATAATTTTCTTAAATAAATAAATAATATTCATTACTATTCAAGTTCTTTCCATGTAAATACACAAAACTAGTATTCATTCTCGTTCTGGGGAGTGTGTCAGAGAGAGAGAGAGAGAGAGAGAGAGAGGGAGAGAAAGAGAGAGATTGTGTCAGAAAAGAAAGAACGAAAGAGGACAATTTATGAGTAGAAATTGGATTTTTAAGTGAAGAGAGTGACAAAGGAAGAAGAACCAAATTAAAGAATTTATGTTGCGATTATAGAGAATTAATGACTTAAATAGACGTGTTTTTTTGTTGGAAGGGAAAGAGCACCAAAAATTGACTTCCAAATATTTCCCCTGTATGTTATTTTACATTCCATATTTTACGAGAAAAACGTATTCCTGGATCAAAATAAGTAATGTTTTATAGGAAAATTTCTTACGTTGACACACTTGAGCTCCATTCATTTATCAAGAATGTTACGCGGGGAAGTTAATCCTGTGAGTGTTCACTTAATAAATGATTTTTCCAGAAAAGTGTAATTGGTGGGAGCAATCTTTCTCACGAGACATTAATTCCTTCCTTTTGCAGGATGCATTTTGAAGGAAAGTGGGTCCTAATTGGAACAATATTTTTGTGGGTCCCATTATTTTATTGATAACTGAACACTCCACAAGTTATGGGAAAGTTGATTTTTCCATCTTTTCTTTTACTTTCTTTCGGAACCGGGGGGGGGGGGGGGGGGAATCTTGGCCGTCCATTCTTATTTTGTTCCGGCGAACAGTTTATTTAAGATCCGGGCCTTCCAAAACACTTTTAACGGATGAAATTACTCACTACATCTTGTAGTCACTACAGGGCCCCCTCTTCCCTTTCTTGACAACTGAACTAGACTTTTACTATACAATAGTTATATGTTCGAGGAAGGGTACGATTTGGTAATATTACCTCTAGTAGATAATCAAAATAGCTGTTCCATTCTTAGACTCCCTCCATCCCAAAATTTTAGTCCATGTTACTATTCTAACTTGATAAAAAAAAAGAATTTATATCTTGTAATATATGAGACTTTATATATACAGTATGAATCTTTCCAACACACCTAATTACGAAATGAACAATAACTAAAGTTGTGATTCACGTTTTCCACTAAGCAAATAACAAAGTACTACTTAGTATTTTATTTATTCTTCATAAATATCACATCAATACGGGTTCACTCTCCATAAATAATAACTAGCGGCAAACCCGTGCTATGCATAGGACAAATTCAAGTGCATTAGGTTTATGTAAATCTTGAAGTAAAGATTGATACGTTTGATTTACTTTTCAAAAACAACAAAATTTATCTTCGTCCCAATTGTTGGGTCTTTTATTGGTTTTTACTGAAAAGTTGTCATTTTCAAATAGTTGTGTCATTTTATCACAACATTGATAGAAACAGAGTAAAACCTATGATATGTCTTAAGAAATCGAGATGCACTCATAATATAAATTCTTAAATCAATCTCTATATGAATTTGATTTTGGCATAGTATAATTGAACTCGTATTATGCAACTGTGCTAAAATCAATCTCTATATGTAGCATTATTTAACCCATGGTATGCACAGTAGTATGCAACTATAAATTCATAAAAGGGAGTGCCAAAATCAATCTGATTTCGACACTCCTCAAATTGATGTTGACACTCTCTTTTTGTAGTGTCAAAATCAATTTGGGAAGTGCCAAAATTAATTTTCTTAACAAATTTGCAAAGGATTTATAAAACTACGAAACTTTTGTCTTTTCTTGTAGGAGCATTTTTTCTATATGCCACATCCTCACATTTTCAACGGATGATTTGACAAAGTAACCAAATATCATACAATGAGGTAAAGTTGAAACATTAATACTTGATTATTCCAAATGAAAAAATAAAACACAGAAATAAAAGTTTCAGTGATAAAAAGAAAAGAACAACCTTTGATATAGTTTCATAATTTTTTGATTTGCCCAATATTATTATTTTTAATAGCCCAATATGACACCACCAAAGTTTGAGTTGTTTCTTCTTATGAATTAATTGAAACACCTAGTTACCATGTGGTTTATGTATCTCCAATTCTATATGATTTTTTTTTTTTTTGCATTACATGAACCTTATATCCATTACATAAGCTTCACACAAAAACAGATGAAAAATAATGCAAAATGAATGGCGTGTGTATAATTGGGAAATTGATAGCTTTCGTAAAGAACCGTAAAAAAAACATCGGAAAGAAATGCAGAGCAATAAAAAAAGATGAATTTTTATTCGAAAGATCACATTCGAAGACAATCAATAATTCGAAGACAATCAATAGGGTAACATTAGGTTCTAAAACAGTTAAGAGACATGAAAACTTGCTAAAAGGAATTCAATTACTGAGCAGTTTAACTAATTGACCTGATTCTCCAAACTTTTAAGAATAAAAAAGATGAATATGAACGGGCCGGGGATTGAAACTATATGCTGGTGTTTGCATGATATTGGACACATCAACATAACAACCATAAATAAATAAAGTAAGCAAAGAAACTAAAAATACCATACAATAAAAGAAGCGTAAATGCTAAAAAAAAATTGGAGAAGGACTGGTGAATAATAATGGATGGCAAAAAGTAGTTAATGATAATAAGAACGCGACACTAACCTTTTTCTATCGCAACAAATCAAATGGTGAAGTGTATGCCTACACAAGATAGAAAAGATCAAAAGACTATGTATTAATTGTATATATGTATTATACGGGAAGTTTGGTGTTGAATGGTAGTATACTTATTTTTATAGATATACGTTTTCTAATTTAAACCCCACAAATTAAAGGATTCTTAATATAATAGATAGGAAAACCTGCTGAAAAATTATTCCTTTTTTTTTTCTTTCCTTTTGATCACCAAATTAATAAGATTCTGTTCAATATGTTACAAATTTCAAAAGACTTTCTCTCACAAAAGCTTAAGGATTGGTCAACCAAAAACCTTTCTTTTAAACGTTTTTCCAAATAATAGGTAAAAAATAATTAAGAAGAAAATTCCAAGACAATAAATAAGTGCCACTTATTGCACCTACGGCCCTCCTCGCGAAAAGTCATCATGCAATAGGGTCTTGTTAATATGTGCCCTAAGGGTATATGGTAAGATTGCATTAACTCCTCTATTCTACTCTCCTTTTATGGGGAATACAAAGATTATAGTGGAGTAATAAATTGACTCCTTTAACAAGATTAATTTTTTGACCATGGGACACAAATGCCCCCACTTTGTTGTTCGTTCCTCCTCCCCTGCAAATCTCTACACATTATCTGCAAGTCCCCAAAGGTCTCAAACCATTGAACTCCCTCAACATTCACATTAAAAAAAAAAAAACGGAAAATTTGCACGCAAAAATCCAACAAATCCGAATAGGATTAATAAAACTTAACAAATACAATCGGCACATAGTTCATTCAACCTTCAGACCATGTCAACATGTGTGCAATATTAGGAGAAAAAACCTCAAAAAACAATTTTTGAGAATATTTTAAAATACTTGTTTTAATTCAAAAGGTAAAATACTACATTCAGTCACGCCACCAACATTTAACCATCCCTTTTTTTCTTCTCTTCTTCTTAACGTAGAGTACGTGACATGTTTTTTATTTTTAGTTTCAAAATAAAGAAACTCGTGGGAGATGAAAGGGCTAGGAAAATGGAGGGAAAAGAATTAATAACAATGGAGGGAATTGAAAAGTAAAAGGGTATTCTCGTCTTAGTAGAACAAGTTTTTTTCCTCATTAACTTCTTTCACTGTTTCCTATAGTAGTGGGTTTTTTTGTTCTCATATTTAATGATCTTTAACATATGCCTCTAAGGCACACGTTAACAAAATCCTTACTTAAATTCTTCACCAAACTTTTCCCTCAAATTTACAATAATGCCATTAATAGTCTTTCACTCAAATTTATGCGCAGATTTGCTTTGCCCATAAGAGCATCTCCACCCCTTACCCATATTTTTACCCAAAATTTGAGTAAAAACTTAATTTGGTATGTAGCACTCCAATGGGCAAAAAGCAAATCTAGGCATAAATTTGAGTAAAAGCCTCATTAAGGGCATTATTGTAAATTTGAGGGGGAAAATAGCCTTCAAAATTTAATTTTGGATTTGGTTCTCACCAAATTTGGTGAAGAATTTGAGTAATATCAAATTTAGTGAAGGAGTGGGGTGGGATTTTGATATTTTTTTACTCAAATTTAAATTTGACGTAGGATTTGGGTAAAGAGTGGAGATGCTAACTTGTCCCAAAACTTGTACCAAGAGATACAATAGTACTCCATCCATCTCATTTTAATAATGTACTAATATAATTGTATTTTGGTACGTTCTAAAATACATAAATATCCACTTTACAGAGTTAATCATAGAAATTTTGTAGAAATTCAATTTTACCCTTATATTTTAATTAAAGTACTAATATTTACATCAGTCACATAATTGTATAGTAGTACTTTTTTGATATAATTATTATGTCTCAGAATCCCTAAATTGGAGTATCAAAATGGGACTGAGGGAGTTGTAAGAATGTATATTACCACTTACTTTAAAAAGCAGTTTGAAAGTGGGGAAAATAATAGAAAATTGAGAGGAAAATTATACTATCCTCAATATATTGTAGATTTTTCTATTTTTTCTCCTCTAAGTCTTCACTCTTCAAACCGAACAATGGAAGAGGAAATTTTTTCCTTTTCTTTCTATTAAGTTCCAAACAAACAAAGGACTACTCTATCAGAACATTAAACTCTCTCGAAATCCACCCAGTCATTTGTACGATGAGGTATTGATTTAGTATATTTTAAGCAAAATTGAAGTTCTCCAATTGCCAATTATTAAGGCTAAATGGCATTGTTATTTCTCCCGTTTCATCCACGTAATTTAATTATGTAATTCAATTTGTATTGAAACATGTACGAGCTTAATTCAATGGTCTCAATTTGAGATTGCACCAAAATAACACTGACACGATGCAAAAGCTCCACGAACACCACTAGCTTTATAACTTGTTGGAGTCTAATCGCGTGATCCAAAATGTTTAAGCTCAATAACTGAAGTGGTTTATATTCCATGATTACCCATGTAGAAGTATGATGCAGGACTGAATGTCACAAAATCTAAATTTTATACCATCGCGAGGTTGAGCACAACTTTACCAAGACAGTATTCTTTCCTATAGGCCAGTTACCACACGTACCTATATACCTCATGGCAATTCTCAATACCACACGTACCAGTGTAAAAGAATGCATAAATGTAATTAACAGGCTTTCAATAATGCTATGGTTATTTCAGAAGCTAGTGCAGTAGAGCTCCTAAAATGTCAATTTTCTACGACCAAACACCAGAACAAGAGGAAAAGAGTGAAAAGGCAGAACATCTGTTTCAACAGCATCGCTTGCTAGTATATAACTGCTGCTTTAGGTGACAACCGAGGAAACTGCGACAACACTTTTGAAATCTTGAATTGTAGGTTTAAATCAAGTGGCGCGCATAGCTCAACGAACATTGTTTTTAGGATTGGTGAGCACGCTAGCAGAAGCTTGATGAGAAGTAGCTGAGGCTTCAAACCCTTGAGGTACTTTATTCTAACAGAATGAAGTTTGTTGAGCATTTGATCCATGCAGGCTGCCACTTCCAAATAATATACAACCTGCTCTCCAAAAGTGTTCGTAGCTGGGCAGCACTGAGGAGTTGAAAAAATCCGATTAGTCTAACAACAATAGTTATGGCGTACAGCACAACAAACTTTTTCATTTCCACTCGTACCCAAATGGTAAGGTTTGTCAAGTTGGGGCAGCTTTGGATCAAAAGAAATGTGCATGCAATAACATCCACATCACTGAACACCATATCATATAATGTGAGTGAGTTCAGAAGAGAAAATCCTGTTGGATGCCTGCCTAGACCACCAGCTGCAGCAAAAAGCTTTCGAGACAAATAGTAGAATACTAGATTAGAAACAAAATTGCCAAACTTCATGTTTTCATATAGATGATGTATCAAACTGTCTCACCTCCAGAAAAAAGCTATCCAGATGAAGCTCTGAAACTCTAGGTAATGCAACAAGAAACTCAGCCAAACTTGGTGTGTTGCCCCTCATTAGACTCTCCATTTTCTTACCCAGTGCGATGGAGCACCACCACAGTTTGGGGGTGTCCACAAAAGAGAGCGATTCTATCTCCTTATTCTGTGTGATAGATAGCACTTTGAGGTTCAGAGCATGGATATTCAAATGGCCAATGCCACTGCAACGTTGGATAATTAATCTCTCAAGCAGCGCAGACCTGGATAATAGGGTCCTAAGCATGTTGTTTGCAAATGTGATTCTCTCAAAGTGAAGTACAGTGACCTTCTGAAAGCCACTTAATTCACGTGGTGGTTTCAATATGCAGTTGACAATCTTCAATTGAGTCAACTCTCGACAAGAATAGATACAAGAAGGCATATTATAAGGGGTACTGTTTGAATTCTGAAGTGTGAAGTCCTTGATACCATTCCATGACAGTTTGAGTATCCAATGATCAATATCTAAGTGGCCATCAAAAGGTAGTACAGGAAGGCAGAGAACAAATTTTTGAATAGGGCCACTGTGAAGAAAGAGGACTTTCTCAACAGCCTTTTTTTTTTGGGTTATCTTCTCAACAGCTTTTATTAGGTCATTTTGGACTATTGGGTTGATCCAAAACTGGTAATCAAACACAAGTTGCGAAATCGCAGTCCAAATATACCTCCACTTAAATGACAAAATACTAGTTCTGGCCGCATCTCGTACGGGCATCCGCTCAAGGATAATTTCTAGTATATTTGTTGGTAGGTCACTGATGATATCTCTTTGTCCAACACGGGAACTAGTCATTGTCGACCTGAACATTAAAATGAAGGAAAAATTAATTTCACAACTGGGAAAAGCCTTGCCCAAACCAAGGTTGTCAAATTGTGAATTGTACCGAGAATCGAAATGACCCTTTTCAGAATCGGGAATTGTATCGAATTGTGAATCGTAACAATTCGGCCAATTTCTCAAAATTAAATTAGAAAGTAAGTCTGCATCTACAATGAAAAGATATATTATCATTAAGCTTATATCACCACAAAATTATTTTCTCTATCATAAATTGTTGATCACGTGGTCTAATATTGGACACGAACTATTATTGAAAATGAATCCCCTTCTTTGTCATCAACTTCTAAAAAAAAAAAGTATTCAAAACAGTGGCTATACTATGAGTAAATTGTTAAAGATTTCCAAAGATTAGAATATTAAATTGTGAATAGTTTTACTGGACAAATAAAATAATACAAAATGTATACGAGTCCAAGAAGTTGATGGGTTATTTACTACTCTGAAGTATTAATATACTGTATTAACTATAGGGTGAAGTGTGGGTGGCCTTGCACTGGAGTCTGTAGAAATCAATAACACTATAGATCGCAAAGAAGATGAAAATAAGAGGACACGACTTCAGCACACTTCAAAATCCCCAAAACTTAGATCGATCTCCCTCCTTTCACTGTTGATGATCGAAAAGCACATCAGACATGGAAATTGCAAGCCAGCCCATGTAGTCGAAACCCTAGGTGATGAAAACAGGTTTGGAAATCCTAATTAACTTTGAAAAAATTGAGCGTGGAGTGTTATATGTGGGTTTCAACATATTTTTAGGGCTGAAAATTGCGAAAAACTCACTCTTAAAAGCATATTTTCGTTTTTGGGCCCGACAGACCCGACCCAGGTCCAGGAGATACGACTCGAATGTGAATCGTAGAATAGTATGCGAATTGTACGATACTAGAATCGATTCTGCGATTCTGTTCCGTTAATATTATGTTCGCGATTCTGGGGTGCAGTTTGTATCGGTTGAGTAGTGAATTGACTCGAATCGTACGACTTGAATAGGGAATCGTACGATTTGAACAACCTTGGCCCCAACACTTTGGTGTTCACCACATGATCCCATGTTTTCAATCCAGAATCAATTCTAACAATATGTTAAAGTTTCCTTCCTGATTTTGTCATCATTCAAAAAAATTTGAACTTCTGAGTCCCCAATCATTACTCTCAATATAGCGGGCTACTAAAATTTCTGTCTGGAAGAGTTCCATTGGTTGAATTAGTGGTAGTCAATTGGAAAACAAGAATGGGACCAGATAGAGGTTTGGGGACAATATTGATTAGACCAAAGTTACGAAGCAGAAAACAACTTACATTGTCTCATATCGAGTCGAATGATGAACCCAATGTCACACACGTAAACAACTTAGGAGATAGATAGTTCGAATATGGTTGAGCGGATAATTACAACTACGCTATGTTTTCTGGAGCATCTTAATTCTTATGCAAGATATATGCAGAAAAATTGAGCATCGCAAACATTTGAAAAAGGTGCGGTAAAACAAGCCACATTCAAATTATGACAAGCTCTAGTAACCTATATCAATATGGAGGTTGAAGCAAAAGCCATCAAGCTTTTCTGGTGAGATGCAAATATTGTTACTACTATAACACTATTATCAAAACATGCATAATTTACCGAGAAAAGGAAATTGCAAGTCTGCAACAATAGGTAGTTGTGGGGGCCGAGCACTAAGTTTAAGCACGCCGAACAGTAATTCCACTTCCTGAAGTAAGATGCATTAACAAACCTCAGACCTGGAAGCCTCCAAGGCATCTTGCCAAAAGGTGATGCCGGAGGGACCGGGGTCGGCGAGAGTGGGGCTATACTCCCACGCGAAAGACGTATACGGCTCAGCACGCCGAAGCAGCCTAAAAGGGAGCGATTGCCGTGGCCGTTATCCAAGTGATTCTTACCAGACTTCGGCATTGTGATCTCTCGGCAGGATATGGTGCTTGGCCCAAAAGGCCAAATGAGCAAGTTGTGTATATCCTAGGTATCTGTGACCGAGAGGATCCCCTGTGCCGGAAGGTTCAGCCCTTATGAGATAAGGGTTGACTCAGCATAAGCATGGTGTGCATGAATGTAAAGGCACGTTCTTATAACCGATTGCGATCATGACAATGACGTCGGCCGAACGATGTATGATACGTAGGGATGGCAACGGGTAGGGTACAGATTGGGGGACCCTATTCTACCTTCGATCCTCAATTGGGAATTTCTTCCTCATCCCCACCTCTATACCTAGAAGGGATAATGGATGGATAATGCACCTCCCACTGAGAATCGGGTATATTCGGGTAATCTATATCCAAACTAGTGAAGAAAAAAAGAACGATAAGATCAACATAAAAATTATTTATGTGTCCTACAATAACCCAAAAAAAGAGAAAAAAACCATTTAAAACAAAATAGAGTAGAAAGTTACAAAGAAATTTAATCCAACAAGATTATACTATAAAATTTCAACAACTACCATCATGAAACCATTTTTTAACACTTAAGTATATATACTTCTAATCCGGAACAATGTACACAAATTATACATATATATGCACGCTTATATATACACACATGCATATACATTTATATATTATATGGACGCAACGCATATATACATACATTCATAGAAAAAATGCACACTTATATATACACACATACACATACATTTATATACTACATGAACGCATAAATACATATATTCATAAAAAAAATATACAATTTAGAACGGGGCAGGTATGGGTATTCAGAGGTGGGTATCACAAAATTATACCCACTCCATGTTCTACCGGGGATTATTTAAGTTCCACCATACCCACTCCTGTTGGATGAAAAATTGAGTAATATCCGCCTCCAAATATGCGGGGCGGATCGGGTATCCATCGGGTTTGGGAAAATTGCCATATCCCTAATGATACGTGTTGAGATTCAAGAGGTAGCATGTGCTACTAACCGGCTCGGGGACGCTCGTCAGGGTGATGTCAATCGAATGGTTATCGTGCGTGCTAGGCACGAAGGTACTAGTAGGGCAAGTCACTCACTCCCTATAAAAGCTAAAGTACAGCCAGATGAAGGTACACACACAATCCTCTCTAACCCTAGATCTGAGTATTTGCTTCTTATTCGTCACATAGTTACTAGACCGTCGGAGTACCGTTCTGGACTCCATGGTCCAGTCCGATGCTAACGAGGGTGCTCAAGTGTGCAGGCAAGGAGCTCAAGTCGAGGGGAACTCTCACATCACTCAATCGGATTAATGAAGGTTGAAGCTAGAAGTTGTAGCCCCACAATTGGCAACTCGGCTGGGGGATCTTGACCAGCATTTCCCGGTGTTTACACCTCTTCCATCCTTCAGTCTTCCTCTTCCTCCTCAAAACCACACTCCAATGGTGGTCCTTGGTAGCGAGGTCGATCCTACTGCTCCGGGCATGTCCAACCCCACTGATGTTCCACCAAGTGTTCAGCACATGGGAATCACAACTCATCCCATTTATGGTCTGACACCCAATCCCACCGGAGACTGTGCAGCATATGTAAGAACAAATGCCCAACACGAAGGCACAATTGGATGCTTTGGCCAAGAATCCACCCACACCACTAGCTTCCTCCGCCTCCCGTTCTGGTGGAGCAAAGTGACGATGCAAGGCGGCGCACTTGGTGGTGGCCCAAAGGGCTTAGAGCCCTAGACAGCTCGACGGTTGGCTCATACAGCTCGACAATGGTGGCCTTGGAGCACCAGTGGTGGTGGATCCAATGGGGAGAGTAATTGCTTTTAGGCAACGAACACCCTACCCTAAGCACCGATCGGAACGAGCCTGAACAGAGATCCTTGCCCATACAGAGAATCCATCTGTCACGAGCTCTCACTCTACCACGGGACGCTCAAGGTCTCACCGAGCTCCAACCCATGAGGTGGAGTATACGTTAAACAACTACAAGGACCATATGTAGTACGATCAAGATGGACGGGAAATCCACCGTACCAACCGAAGCACACGGTAACCAACAGACTAAGAGGCACCTGCAGAGTATGTAATAGACAACACCGGCGACTGCATAACTGTTCGGGATGTACGAACGGGAGAAATGAAGAAATTGAGGCCTTGTTTGGTTTGGGTCTCAAGACCCATATTTTGAATTATTACTCAATCATTATCCCTATTTCCTTCCAATTATTACCCCTATTTTCAATTTTTATTCTCATTTCTCTCTCTATCTCTCTCCAATCATTACCCCATATTTCTAATTATTACTCTCATTTCTCTCTCCACTCAAAACCCAAATCCCAAATCCAAAACCCAAACAAAACATAACCTCAAGCCGAAACACTTCCCGAATGCTCTCATCACACTCGAGAGAGTGAAAAGCGGAGGCACTCCCTTATAGAAGTCCCTGCAAACGACCTTCGGCATAAGTTGGATGCCAAACGGGCTTGCAGTCTGTCAGAAGGATCCGAGACGCTATTCCGCCGAGGCATTTTACTGTCCTAAAGTTCACCAAGTATGATGCTAAGACGGATGCAGTCATGCACCTAGTCCACTACCGACAGCTTATGAGCCTCTATGGCTACAATAAGGGCATGATGTGCAAAGCGTTCCCCCTGAGCCTGCAAGGTGTGGAGCTGGTGTGGTTTAACCAGCTTCAGCTGAACTCCATCAGCTCATTCTCTCAGCTTGAGGAGGCATTCACCGCCCGCTTCGTAACGAACAACCTTCAGCCAAAAACCATAGATGAGTTGGTCGGCTTGAAAAGGCGGAGCACTGAGAAGCTTTGGGATTATGCCGAGCACTACTGGGTGATATACAACATGATAGAAGAGTGTGACCAGAAGCTTGGCTGTTTTTGAGGACCTGATGCTCCGTCCACAGAGCAACATGGCTAAGCTAATGAAAATCGTAGAGAAGTTCGCCAAGCTCGAAGAAATAATTTCAGAGCAAAGAACTTCTAGGATATCGGCGAACCTGAAGACCACGAGCGACTAGGCAGTGAGGAAACAGGTGAACAACATTAAGTCCAAAAAAGGGAATAAGTCCGGGCAAAAGAAGGAACCCTGGCAGAGGAGGGAGCTGAAGCCTCATGAATTCATCGCTGAAACAACCGTGTTTACCGAGCCAATCTACAAACTATTGAGGCCTATACGACGGCAACCATGGTTCACTTGAACAACCGAGAAGATGGGAATGGCAGAAGGTTAGCCGGTCGACACAAAAGTAAAATGCACATAACATAATGAACTGAGGCACTATGCGACGGCATGCCGACCCTTCAAAGCACATTTAGAGAGACTAGCCGCACAAGGCCACCCTGGCTCAGGGACTACATCAAGGAGCTGTCATCAATCCCGGAGATGAGCACATAGTTGTACAAGTCATTCATGGGTCAGCAACAAAGGCAAAGGAAGAGGCGCTGTGAGGAGGTCTCAATCAGGCCAAACAGGTACTCTCAATTGATGACACTTCTAAACGTAAGCGTGACAGCCAATGGAGAGCAATGACGCCTAGCTGACACCCTAGTCATCACGTTGACCGAAAAAGACCTCTGGAACGTCCAACTGCTACACAATGACGCCTTGGTCATCTCAGTTGAAGTCTGTACACATATGGTTTGGCGAGTACTGGTCGATCAGGGTAGCTCGACAAAAGTAATGTAATACTCGGCATTCAAAGCACTCAAACTCCACCCGAACCATCTGAGGCCAGCCGAAACCCACTTTTTGGATTCAACAGGGCTCCGGTCTGGCTGATGGGACGGATTTCCTTGCTTGTCAAAGCTGGATCCGTTAGGCTATAGATTGAGTTTGTCGTGGTGGAAGCCCTGAGCCGTTAAAACATCATCCTTGGACGCAGTTGGCTGCACGAAACGAAGGCTATAGCCACCACCTATCATTAGAATGTTCGGTTCATTGGAGAGCATGGACTATAGGAGGACATCAAGGGAGATCAAGTAGTGGCAAGAAGGTGCCAGGTTATGTCGAACACATGAAGAAAAAGTTGAAAAAAGGGAAGAAAAAACGCAAAAGTTTAGATCAATCCAGGAGCCAGAAGGTCCTGTGTTGGAAGATGTCGACTTACCAGCAGAAGAAAAATCAGCTGAGGACTTGGTACCGGTACCCATTAATGAAGACGGGAGTTAGTATTTCTTGCTCGGCACAACTATGATGGTTGCCAAACGTGAGCAAATGGTGGCATTCCTCTAGGGATGAATTGAGGTTTTTGCATGGACTCCATATGAAATGCCAGGCATAGACCCCGCCTTCGTCTCCCATGCCCTCAATGTGGATCCGGCAAGAAAGCCAGTGGTCCAGCGACCCTCTTCACCCACCCACTCTGATGCCGTAACTCAAGAGTTCAGCCATTTAATGGAGGCAGGAGCTATCTAAGAGGTTCAGTACCCAACTTGGCTAGCCCATACGATAGCGTTCCAGAGAAGAATGGAAAGCTGTGAGTCTTCGTGGATTACACCAACCTTAACGATGCATGTCCGAAGTATTGTTTCCCACTCCCTAGAATAGCTACGGCAAGACATGCTCAGCCAACCATGATGGATGCCTACCGCAAATACCATCGGATGCAATGGCAAAAGCAAACCAAGAGAAGACTGCCTTTATCTCCCCCAGAGGGACCTACGGCTACAAAGTAATGCCTTTCGGCCTAAAAAATGCCGAGGCTACCTATCAGCGTATTGTTAGGAAAATGTTCGAGCAACAACTCTGCAACACGATGGAAGCTTACATTGACGACATGGTTGTCAAGAGTAAGTACTAAGTACGCGTCGGATCACCTGGAGCACCTCGCCGAAATCTTTGCGATCCTCAAAAGGCACAAGTTACGCCTCAATGCCAAGAAATGTGCATTCGGCGTAGGTTTAGGAAAGTTCCTCGGATATTTGGTTACCCGACGGGGACTCGAAGTGAACCCAAAGCATATCTCGGTGATTCAGAAGCTTTGCCCCCGGGAACGATTAAAGAGGTACATAGACTTGTTGGTATGGCTGTAGCCCTCAACAGGTTCATCAACCGATCGTCGGACTCGTGCCGACCATTCCTCGAGTCTATCAAAACAAGCAAGCGAAATTTCCAGTGGACGAAAGAATGTGACCGAGCACTTGATCAACTAAAAACCTACCTCTCCACAGCACCCTTGCTACTCACACCGATCGAGCAAGAGAATTTATATCTCTACCTCTCGGTTTCACCAGATGCGGTCAGTTTGGTATTAGTTTTGAAAGAAGGTTGGGACTATCAACCTATCTACTATTCAAGCAAGACAATATTGCCTGCAAAGACAAGGTACCTGCCGTTAGAAAAAGCTTGTATTCGCCCTCGTCTCAGCGAAACGAAAGTTGCTCCCTTATTTCCTAGCTCATACCATCATAGTGATGAACATCCACTCAAATCCATTCTCTGAAAAGCCGACCTCTCAACTCTGGTATCAAGGTCATTAGCAAATTTTGACCAGCTTATCTTACATGTTAATAAAAGAGTAATCATGACAAGATGAACCTATTTTTTGATAAAGGTAAGTGATTTCTTAAGTTCCCAGAATAGGTGATTGGGACAGTCGGACAGACCTCGAATACAGGAGGGGGATGGCCCAGGCCCCGTCCCAGATTTCAGCGCCCAGTTTGCGGGTGGGGACTACTTCATGGATGATGGACCCATAACCCAACTCACTTCCAAGGCCCCATGACCCAACTCATTTTTCCTAAAACAAAGGAATCTAAGTACACCAGATCACAAACAAAAAAGAATCTCCGTACATCATGCCCACGCCCGCACCAACAAATAACTATGAATAACTACATCTTGGATTCTGCACAGTGGGAGGATGCATGGAAATTGGAGACCATGGGTGACCTCGGAAGACGTGAACACAGGTGTATGAACTTAAAAAAAGAAGAAAAAAAGGGCGTACCCAGTGTGCACGAAGCTCTCGCATATGCGGGACTTGGGGAAGGGTTGATGTGAGCGCCTTACCCCTGAAAGCAGAGAGTATGTATCCGAGAAGTAACCTGACCCATAGGCCACAATGGCACAGCTTTACCGCTGCAGGAGGTCTGCCCTTCTAACGTGAGACAGGTACATAAGGCAAACAAAGAGTGCGGCGTCGGTACATCTTCCTCCAATCAAGAAAATCCGAATTTCTACTATTTGCAAATTGCAACTGACTTAATCGTCAGAGGGTCCTTGAAAACACCAAGCCCAGTCTCTCTAAGCTTGGATCTACCAGATGAGATTTGGGGTAATCAATTTCCATTCAGGGAAAGCCCGGCGACACTTGCAACAAATTCCATCCGAAATACAAAGATAATGAAATATGTTCTGAATTTCAAAAAGGTCCATTGAAAACAAATAAATCAAACTTGAAACTTGGCGTTTCGGTTTCCCACTTAATGAAGGTTTTTCAGAGTTAAAGTCCATCTTTTATATTGAAAAAAAGAGTACAACGAGCAAACAACGCACATAAAAAAGAACGCCTTGAAATATCCTTGACAAAACCTTAATCGAATGAAAATTCAGTAAATTGACCAGGAATCAGCCAATATAGATACTCTGCAACACTATTACCTATACTGAACATTGGGTGCAAAAAATTACATGGTGTGAGATGTGAATTCAAGGAAAATTTAATCATGAAATACCAATTTAAATTGCGAATTTTGAAACTGTAAAGGTAAAGAAAACGAACCAGCAAAGTTCACACGAAAGCCCTTGAAGCAAGTTTCGCAAGTATAATTCCTCCTGCTTCCACTACGGTTATTTTCTCAAAGATTGGTTTTGTATGTACTACGTATCATTTTTGTTTTCCGTGGGCCTCTTCGCCGCCTTCGTTAACTATTCCATTTTTTCTATTACTCCCTCCGTCTTTGATCCCTACAAAATTATGTGTAATTTTAAAATTAAAAAATAATGTACTTACGTAAATAATTTTTTAGCCAATATACATCTTATTTGATAGATCTCATTGAGAACTTTTACACGGTACAAAAAAATTCAAAAATTACATTTTTACAATTACACTTGATGAAGATGGGAGCTTTGTACGATGTTATTAGAATAAAAAAAAGTACTCCAATAAGTGCTTCATGAATTGGTCTTCGATATAGCTCATATTATACCCCAAGTCGTGATATGTTGAAACGAAAACCATACATTCTAACACTATCCCATTTCTTATACTTACCAGTAGGTTTGGTCCATATTTTTTTCCTCCTTAAAATCATACGTAGTTTTAAAGTGTATTTCCTACGCTACATTATTTTCGTACTCTATGTAAATGTTCCTTTCACGCTCCGAACCTCAAGAGCTTCTATTATTTTGCCAAAACAACCCCTAACTCTTCATATTGAGGCGTGCCCTTCTTTAATCTTTATGTGGTGGGCTTCCGCCACATCGAAACTACAATGCAAGTACTTGAAAAAACTATTCTGTTCTGCCCATCCGTTTCAATTTGGCCGTTGAAGCGCACAGCTTTAGTGTCAATGTTGATTTGATTGTCAATGGTTGTAACAGAGTCTCCGATCATCTTCTCTCTTGCCCGCGACAGGTTGCATTGCCCTTTCCAGTGACCATTCCTTTTTCCTATAAAGCTACCACCACTCTCCACTTAATGAATTTTTTTTTTACTGGGCGGCCTAATAAATTTTTTGTTTGGGTTAACCTTGAAAAAGACTTCTACTTAAGCATAACACTAAAATTTATGGGAGGCCCAGGCCTTGTGAGCCTGGGCCGGCCCTGACTTCCAAGGTGGCGTCACCACTGCTAGTGCTCCTAAAATGTCAACTAAATTTCTACGACCAAACACCAGAACAAGAGGAAAAGAGTGAAAAGGCAGAACATCTGTTTCAACAACATGGCTTGCTAGTATATAACTGCTGCATTAGGTGACAACCTAGGAAATTGCGACAACACTTTTGAAGTCAAGAATCGTGCGTTCAAATCAAGTTGCGCGCATAGCTCAATGAACATTGTTTTTAGGATTGGTGAACACGCTAGCAGAAGCTTGATGAGAAGTAGCTGAGGCTTCAAACCCATAAGGTACTTTATTTTCACAGACTGAAGTTTGGTGAGCGTTTGATCCATGCAGGCTGGTGCTTCCAAATAATTTACAACCTGCTCTCCAAAAATGTTCGTAGCTGGGCAGAACTGACGAGTTGAAAAAATCCAGTTAGTCTAACAACAACAGTTATGGCGTACAGCATAACAAATTTTATCATTTCCACACCTACCCCAATGGTAAGTTTGGCCAAGTTGGGGCAACCTCGGATCAAAAGAAAAGTGCATGCAATAACATCCACGTCGATGAACACAATAGTATATAATGTGAGCGAGTTCAGAAGAGTAAATCTTGTTGGATGCCCGCCTAGACCACCAGCTGCAGCCAAAAGCTTTCGAGACAAATAGTTGTAGAATAGATTAAATACAAAACTGCCAAACTAACATGTTTTCATATAGATGAAGTATCAAACATATGTCTCACCTCAAGAAAAAGGATATCCAGACGAAGCTCTGAAACTCTTGGTAATGCAACAAGAAACTCAGCCAAACTTGGTGTTTTGCCCCTCATTAGACTTTCCATTTTCTTACACAGTGCGATGGAGCACCACCTCAGTTTGGGGGTGTTCACAAAAGAGAGCGATTCTATCTCATTATTCCCCCCAAAAGACAACACTTGGAGGTTCAGAGAATGGATATTCAAATGGCCAATACCGCTGCAACATTGGATAATCAATCTCTCAAGCAGCTCAGACCTGGATAGTAGGGTCCTAAGCATGTTGTTTGCAAATGTGATTCTCTCAAAGTGAAGTCCAGTGACCTTCTGAAAACCACTTAATTCACGTGGTGGTTTCATTATGCAGTTGAAAATCTTCAATTGAGTCAAATCTCGACAAGAATAGATACAAGAATGCATAATATAAGGGGTACTGTTTGAATTGTGAAGTGTGAAGTCCTTGATACCATTCCATGACAGGTAGAGTATCCAATGATCAATATCTAAGTGGCCATTAAACGGTAGTACTGGAAGGCAGAGAACAAATTTTTGAATAGGGCCACTGTGAAGCAAGAGAATTTTCTCAACAGCTTTTATTAGGTCATGTTGGGCTCTTGGTTCGATCCAAAACTGATTATCAAAAACAAGTTGTGAAATCGTAGTCCAAATATACCTCCACCTAGATGACAAAATACTAGTTCTGGCTGCATCTCGTACGGGCATCCGCTCAAGGATACTTTCTAGTATATTTCTTGGTAGGTCACTGATGATATCTCTTCGTCCAAAACGGGAACTAGCCATTGTTGACCTGCACATTAAAATGAAGGAAAAATTAATTTCACAACTAACTGGGAAAAACCTTGCCCGAACACTTTGGCATTCGCTACATGAATCCAATGTTTTCAATCCAGAATCAATTCTAATAATATGTTAACGTTTCCTTCCAGATTTTATGAACATTCAAAAAATTCTGAACTTCTGAGTCCCCGATCATTACTCTAAATATAGTGGGCTACTAAAATTTCTATCTGGAAGAGTTCCATTGGTTGAATTGGTGGTAGTCTGTAGGAAAACAAGAATGGGACCAGATAGAGGTTTGGGGACAATATTGATTAGACCAAAATTAAGAAACAGAAAACAACTTACATTGTCTTATATCGAGTCGAATCATGAACCCAATGTCCCACACGTAAACAGCTTAGGAGATAGATAGCTTCGAATATGGTTAAGTGGATGTTTACAACTACCCTATGTTTTCTGGAGCATCTTAATTCTTTTGCAAGATATATGAGGAAAAATAGAGCATGGCAATCATTTGAAAAAGGTGTGGTAAAACAAGCCACATTCAAATTATGACAAGCTCTAGTAACCTATATCAATACCGAGGTTTAACCAAAAGCCATCAAGCTTTTCTGGTGAGATGCAAATAATTTACCAAGAAAAGGAAATTGCAAGTCTGCAACAATAGATAGTTTATGAAACAATAGGTAGTTTATGAATTTTCACAATAGGTTTGCAATGTCACAACATTTTCTGGCTTCAAGCATGAATCGCTATAACATAGAAAACAGAAAATAAATAAAAGTAGAAGAAGGGCATCAGAGTATTGCTAAGGTTGTTAAAAAGACCACTAATCATAAGAGGAAGACCACTAATCATAAGAGGCTGAAATCTGAAGAAATGTGGATCAGAGGCTACACACAAGAAATAGAAAACAACTTTCCTCGTCATACTTTGAAAAGCAAATTATAACTAAGCTAAGATTTCAAAAGTACAACTTAAAACTAGCTAGTTGATTCAGCATTGCACCCCCGGAATTTTAGTACGGTATTTTAGAAGAAGGGCATCAGAGTCAACTTTTCTACCCTTTTTTTCCATTTTATGTAAGGAATAGTATTCTGTTTTACAAGAGTTTGTAGTTATATAAAACCTAAACGGTGACATTATCCCAGGCAAAACAAGACATAAGCAAAGCTTATACATGGATTAAACAAGAGCAAACTCAGATATTATCTACTTTACTAAACTATCTAAGGAACAAAATTGGGCAACTAACTCCACTCAAAATGTAGATTTAAAGGTATTCCACCTCTGCGGGTCATCTTAGGCCGCATGATCTCTATGCAGGACATACCAACATTAGGAAAAGAAAATCAAAGAAGAAGTAATCAGTAAAACAAATACTAATGTTCAATAGCTGAGAGTTCTCAAATTTTGACCAGCTTAACTGACTTGTTAATAAAAGAGTAATCATGACAAGATGAACCTATTTTTTTTTTATAAAGGTCAGTGATTTCTTAAGTGCCCAGATAGGCGATCGGGCTCGAATACAGGAGGGGGACGACCCAGGCCCCCTCCCAGATTTCAGCCACCAGTTTGCGGGTGGGGATTACTTCATGGACCCATAACCCGACTCACTTCCAAGGACCCATGACCCGCCGAATTTTTCCTAAAACTAAGGAATCTCCGTACCCCGGATAAAAATAAAATAAAATTCTCCGTACACCATGCCCACGCCAACAATTAACTATGAATAACTATATCTTGGATTCTGCACCGTGGGAGGATGGATGGCAATTGGAGACCACGGGTGGCCTCTGAAGTATATGTACCAAAAAAAGGGCGTACTATGTGCACGAAGGTCTCGCATATGCGGGGCTCGGGGAAGGGAAGATGTGAGCCCTTACCCCTGAATGCAGAGAATATGTATCCGAGAAGTGAACCTGTGACCTATAGGCGACAATGGCGCAGCTGCACGAGGTCTGCCCTTCTAACGTGAGACAGGTATATAAGGCTAACAAAGAGTGGAGCGTCTGCAACTTCATATTCCTCCAATCAAGAAAATCCGAATTTCTACTATTTGCAACTGACTTAATGTCCTTGAAAACACCAAGCCCAGTCACTCTAAGCTTGGATCTACCAGATGAGATTTGGAGTTATCAATTACCATTCAGGAAAAGCCCAGTGACACTTGTAAAGAATTCCATCCGAAATACAAAGATAATAAATATGTACTGAATTTCAAAAAGGTCCACTGAAAGTTAAAGTCCATCTTTATTGAAAAAAATACACAACGAGTAAACAACATACATAAAAAAGAACGCGTTGAAGTATCCTTAACGAGACCTTAATCGAATGAAAATTCAGCTAATTGACCAGGAATCAGCCAATGTAGCTGCTGTGCAATAACTATTACCTGAACTGAACATTGGGTGCAAAAAATTACAAGGTGTGAAATGTGAATTCAAGGACAAATTTAATCACGAAATACCAATCTGAATTGTGAATTTTGAAACTGTAAAGGGTAATGAAAACGAACCAGCAAAGTTCACTTGAAAGCCCTTGAAGGCTCGAAGCAAGTTTCGCAGTAGTGTTGCTTTCTGCTTCCACAAGTACGGTTACTTTTTCCCCGTGATTTTGCTTCTCAAAGATTGGTTTTATAATTTTCCCGTGGGTCCCCAACCCTCCCCCCTCTACACCCATACCCCCACCCCCACCCCCACCCCACCACACCCGCCCGGGGTAAGGAGCGGTCAAAATTTTGGTGTTTTTTTAAAATCATATGTCGGGTCATTTTATATGTAACGACCGGGCATAACCTAGTGGCCCAGGGTTGTGATGATTGCTTCTATGAGATTCGAACATCCGATTTAATGGTTAAATTCTTAATTGTTCCCTAATGCCCACTTTGTCAATCCCTTTCGGTTAGATAATTCAATATGAATTTTGTTTAATAGTTATGTTATGATACATATTTTTGTATATATAATATATATGCATCTAATATGGATCTCGTTTGATAATTCTCGATGAATTTTATTACTAATTAAACAAAACTTTTATAGGAGTAAGGCAGCGGGGATGGTGCGGTTCAGCAAATGCACTACACTATGCGGCATAATTTGAGCCGTCCAAATATACTTGCGCCGTTCAAATTTGGACCGTCGAAAGCATATTTATTTATTTTTTATCAAACTTCAAAAGCATATTTGGACGGCTAAAAAGCCTAACACTAACCTCCTTTGTCATGTTAGCCATGACTCCCAAACGGCGTTAACGGAGAGGGGGCACTGTAGCATGGAGCACACCTGCCCTGGTTCTCCATTTGGTAGTACGTTTCTCCAACAGGTGAGAGAAGGGAGAAGGGAGAAGACACATGCGTGGCTCTCCTCTCCTTCCGCAACGTCGCTTCATCCAATTGTCCCAAACATCGTAGTTGCAATGGCGCGAAGATTGTGAAGAATTCTGGCGCCAATTCACCCCTCATTATTGGCGCCAAGTGTAAGGAATTTTATCTACCCACCATCTCTCTCTCTCTCTCATTGCGTCTCGAACTCCCTCTCTGAACGAATTAGCTGATTGTCCTTGTTCACTCTCCTCAGTAGAATCTCACGCCAGGCTAGCTGGAAGGCTGCTAAGTTCGGTCGCTTCTTAAATCTACGTCCATAGCCGCGGAAGAAGAAATGCCCAAATGCCACAGTCGGAAAATCAAGGCCCGAAAACACACGGCGACATTGACTGAGAAGACCGGTGTTAGGTGTGGGAAATGGGTTCTCCGATCCACCAAGGGCCGTTTATATAGAGGTAAAAAGTTTGTTGCTTGATTCTGAAAACGCCATTTTATTGTACGCTGGTTTCTTTGCTGGGCTTTCAATTTGTTTTTATGGCTAAGGTTTTGAATGGGGATATTTACATAGTTTGTTTGCTTGGCTTTGAATTTGTTTTTTGTGAGTAAGGGTAAGGTTTTGAATGGGGAATATTTACGATTTGTTGAGCTTGATTTTAGAGATTGTTGAACTGAGCTTTGGCTTTTGAACTGTGAATCTTGGGCCTTATTTTTATACTTAATTTCGCATAAAACGCATCAATAATTTCTAAGGTCCATGAAATTGGCTCTATATCTCAGCTACAATTTTGATTCAGTCCTGGACAAAGGGATTTGATCAACCTCCAATACATAACCTCCAGTAGACCTTGCTGGTTCACATTATCTTTTCAAAACTACAAACCCATCACTTTACTTCCCCTTATGGGTGTAAGCAATTACGCAGTAATGTTGAAGTAAAAAAAAAGAGTTGAAAGCATGAAGTTAGGGAAATTGACGTTTGAGTTAATCTAGAAAAAAACAGGTGTATAGCATTGGAGATGGCACACCCAAATGAAGCTTTTTTCCCAAATTTTCACCAATATATGGGTAAAATAATGGGCAAGGGCTGGTGATGCTTTCCTAAGTCATGAGATTTATATTTACTTATTTCTTAGATTGGTTAAAGATTTTAAATTTGTTTGGGATATTTGTATGGTAGTAAATGGATAGGGATCACTTGAGACCAACTGCATATGTATTGAGTGGCAGAGCTGCTTAGTTTTACATGGTTAGGCTCCAGATGTTTAATTCCCTAATTGGTTCCTGATTTCTAGAAAACACCGTTCATCTTTCTCTCCACATATGGACCACATTTCTAGTGTTTTTCCCCCTTTCTCAGGAAGGTTCATTTGCTGATTTTTGGACAAGTTGATTCATATTCTAATAACTTTGTAAACAACTGGTTGATCTTAAAGCTTATAGCTGACCCAAAGCTATGTTCTCAATGTACTGTTTGGGTATTTGTCACTGCCAATGATATAACACTAGAGGGCTATGCTGCATATGGTTGTAAATGCAATTGTGATCAGTTATCTAGATAATCTCAGGTTGTTTACTAGCAAAAATACATGAAAAAAGCAGCTTCAGGAGAGTTTCAAATCAATGGTTAGGCTTGTCAATGACAGAACATCATGGCGTAGTATTATTTGAGCAAAATGATATGCAGTTGTTGTAAATTGTGTTTGTATTTACTAATGTTAAAGGATGAGGAAACCAAGCAATGGTCATAATTCTAGCACTGTGCTTTTGCAAGGAAAAACAACCTTGTGTTCTGTCTACAAGCTCACTTTAGTTACATACGTGGGTTTGTGGTTGTAGCAGATTTTCTATCCTTTCTTGTGTAATTTCTTTTTCATTTTAAAACTGTTGAACCATTAGTCAATTACGATGTATCATGACGTGGTAGATTTAGGGTATATTCTGTTGAGGAATCAATTATAATTGAGCGACTCTTCTTGCAATACCTACCCTGTTATTGTGACTCATCTTGCAATGCTTCTCTTTTTACAAGGAGAATTCAGATTACTTATTAGGCATTCAAGTGAGATTTCAACCTGAATCACTGGTTAACCAGACTGTAACCGTGTTCGGCTTGGAGGAAACACAATTTGGGTTTTGAGGTAGAATAATTGTAGCCTGATTTCGGGTCTGGAACAATAACCTATTTCTTTTAGAAATCTTTTTAGGTGGAGCTAATGGATTTGGATATTGGTTTTTACTTCTGTTTTGCTCACCATATTACGTTTGTGTTCACTAACTTGTGTTTTGATCTCATTTACAAGATTGTTTCTATTATATGGTATGAGAATAGTGTATTGGGGAACAAAAAGTTATTTATCCTTTGGGTTACTAAAGTCAGTGCTTATGATTTTAGAATAATGATAAGGCATTGCTAATTGGTTTTGGTGAACAACATGTGAACTACTATCTTTGCTTGTTACAGTGAAGGGTTCTAAGAATTCTTCCCATATTCATTCAATTGTGACTCTTGGACTAATGTTGCATTCTCGGCATAGTGGAGAGTTGGGATTGGATGTCCAGAGATTGGTTTCAACATATTTATTTGTTCAAACATTGCTTAAGGTGCAATACTTGTACAAGATTCCACATGCCTGGAGTCCAACAATTTTTTTTTCCATGATCCAACTCATTGTGATTTTTCATTGAAACTCCAATACATTTCATATTCTGTAGTGTCATTTTCTCACCTGCCCTCAGTACTCTATTCATATGCATTGTTGGTCTATATGTATTTTTGTATGAGTCTTGAGATTTTAAACTGCACTTTCACTTGTCTCTGTTGTTTGTAAACTGACAAACCCTCACCAGCATCGGAGATGTGTTCATTTTGATTCGTTTTAGCATATGTGAATAAAGAGGAATGATTTAGTGTGCGGTCTTTCTAGTTGCATTTGCAGCTGAATGCATAACTTCTCTCATATGGTTGGTGTGAAATGTCTGATTGTAATTCTTGTGGGTATAGGTCAGCACTTTCCCCCTTCAGCACCTTTGCGCATTGCACCAAAACACAAGAGGAAGCACGCATCATCTACAATCTCGTCTCGAAATTCGTGCACCAAATCGAAACTGAATCCGCAGTTGGTGCTGGTATGTTTAATGATGTTTTGTTGTTTGAGATTGGCATTGGTTTTCACTTTGTCGGAGTGACTGAGTCCCTTTAGTTTTTGAGTTCTGGAGTTTTCTATTTCGATATTTGGTAAATAATTGTATACAATAGGACGAAAAACTCATTTGCCTTGATAAAAAGTTCAACAGTAGCTTATCTTCATAAATAGTTGTTCATACCACCACAAACCATTATATAAGTAGTTGGAAAGAGAATGTTCGTAGTCGATATTTATTGTTTTGCACTGTCCGTTGCGTCTCTATTGTAGGCTGAAAAGGAGGAGGACTACGATGACTTAAGGAATTGGCCTGAAGCCCACACCTGTGCCTTCATAAATGCAATGTTGGAAGAGCAAAGGAGATCAATGGGTCCAAACTGCACCAGAAAGGTCACGGGTTTCAAAGAAGCCCAATGGACGAGAATAGAAAAGGAGATGGTGAAACTGACGGGCACGACTAAGTACAACAAAAATAGGTTGAAGGGGAAACAAAAACGGTTGAAGTTTTTGTTCAACAAATTCCAAAATTTAAGAAACCAATCAGGATTCGGGTGGGACCCAGTTTTGGGCACCGTCACCGCCCCACCTGAAGTTTGGGACAATTACATTGAGGTACCTATCAGTACTACCGATGGAAAATACTAGAGCTGTTTTTAAATAACTTTGTAGGGCAAATTAATCTTTTCACTCTTTTTTTTTTACCGTAGAGAGTCCCCGAAGCTGCCCAATTCCGAGACAAGGGCCTACCCAATTATGAGCTCCTACTTGAACTTTACAGTTCCTCTGTGGCCACTGGATCACTTAATAGGGCGTCCAGTCGAGGGGCACCTCACTCAGATGATGAAAGTGAGATGTTCATGTCCATATCACAAAGCCAAGGTGGTGCTTCCTCAGGGTCCCGTAAGAGAAATTCACAGGAGTGTGACAGTTATGCGGCAGAAAAAGCGAAAAAGGCTGAGATGTTCGACAAGTTGAGCAAGTACCTTGAGTTACGTTTGGCGCAACAAGGTGGGGGAGCCAAAGTTCCACAGTCGTGTGAGGACCCTTACAGCATACCAGCCGCCATATCCCTCCTAAACCAGTACATTGACTATATCCCAGAGGCCACTTACTTCAAAGCTTCGAACATGTTTTCGATGTGTGGTAATATGAGGCAGACGTGGTTGTGTACTCACGCAACTCACAGGATAGGTTGGCTAATGAATCTTCCCTGAGAGTAGGAGGCATGTTTTTGAGACCAACTTTGAAACCCATCTTCAAAACCCAATTTTGAAACACAAACGAACATGGTAAGTCATTTAGGGAGACTGAGCATGAGGGTTTGGAGGAGTATCAAAAGGGGAGTGGGTAAGTTTTTGAGTAGTCAATTGAGTGTGAATCAAGGGTGAACACGAATCAAAGAAGACAAGCTTAGACTTCCAATTTCTCAGTCGAGTTCCACGAAGAAGGTGAGGAGTATGTGTTTGCAGCTTCTTATTGGCACACTGTAGGTACGTAAGACTCCAAACTTTTATGTTTAAAATCATTGACAATTTTATGTTTCAGCCATGGCTGGAGCACTTCACTTTGATGTAGATGTTCACCTTGCTGGGAGGATGAGCAAGATAAGGAACATTCACCCACATAATATGTGAACTGGATGATGTCATCAGCTACTAGACAAGTGGAAGATACCTGGGACTGCCCACAATATGTGAACTGGATGAAGTTCTTTTTGTGTTTAGTAAAAGGTAAAACTAGTCATTGTAACCCAAGGGGTAGATGAGTTGGCAAGGACCAAGGAAGAGAGGTCTTCGGTTCAACTCTTCTCAATCTTTTGGGGTCACTTGCACAATATCTTATGGTTCTCATGGGATATTGGTTTTGCCTAGTCTATATATGTGGCGGGACGTGGATCGGCCCTGGGATTAGTCGATGTGAGTGCAAATTGGCCCAGATGCCCAGTTATCAAAAAAAAAAAAAACAAAAACAAAAACCTAGTCATGCCTCATACCACATTTATGTTTTTTGGTTGGTTGAGCACGGATTTACATGGAGCTCGGATAAACCCGAGCCGTGATTTTCGCAATGGACGGCCGAATGCCCCGCACCACACAGTGCCATGTGCACGGCAGGAACTCCACTTCCGTAGTCCCAGCTGAGCACACAGCTTGAATATTAGGTGTTAGTCACAGTTTTATGGTTTTTCTTGGCCACATCAATTTTTGGAAAATGTATGATTGGCATTATAGAACATGCTTTTGGAGTAATTGGCACCATAATGCTCTCCTCTTTTCTTTTTCTTTTCTTTTTTTCCTGTTATATTTGTTTCCATTTTTTATTTAAGAGCAGCAAATGTAGTACTGACTTTGGATAATCACTAATCTGGAGTTTTTCATTACAAAAAGGGTAATTCATATCCAGTGTTTCCCCTAATAAAATATGAGCACTGCTACATACACGCAAAGTGTACCCAGAAAGTACCCAGAATTTGAACTTCAACGGTCCGGATTCACTTCAAGTCAATCTGGACTGTTAAAGTTCAAATTCTGGGTGTTTTCTGGGTACCCTTTCCGGGTACCTAGACTTTCTGATAAAATATTTTTATTGCCAATAAAAAATTACATATCCAGTGGCTTTTACAGAAAATAACAACACTACCCAATACTTGGTCTTATTTTTTATGCTGTTGCTCTGGTTTTCTTTAGAGTGAGAGTGAGAGTGAGAGTGAGTGAGTGCGGGGGATATTATGATACGAAGGAAGGGGGTGGGCTTTATACAGGAAGGAAATGGGACATTACATACTTGGCATATGAGGTTATTTTTGTCAATTGAATATATCCACATACTTTTTTTTTTTGAAAAATGTCAAGTTCTCATTCAAAACCCGAAGACAGAAAGATTATATCACAAGATATATGAATGAACCAAAACTACTAGCATCTGACATGAGCACGGCCTCAAAACACCACCAGGCTGACCGACTCCAGACACACCTGCCGAGACAGACCGCCATTATGTGCAATCATAGAATCCTGTCAAGATCTAGTAGTAGAGAATCCCAATAGAAAACTCAGCTCAATTCTAATCATAAAGTACAGATGCAATCTGATAACACTCCACGCAGGGAGGTAGAACAGCACCCAAGTGGGGCAAACAACCACCAAATGGGGTAAAACCTAAAAACAACAGAACAAAAACTATACAAAAAAAAATACTAAGCCCCTACCGTAAAGATTTTGCCGGACGCCGCCTCGCCGGATCTAGCGACTTATTCAGCGGAGGGTCTCAACCACCCCTTTTGGGGGGAGATAGGAGGAGTGGGAGGTGGGTCGGAAGGTGGGTGAAGGCGGGGAGGAGGAGGGGTAGGTGGAGATCGGTGGAGGAAGGAGAGGAATTCAAAAAGAGGAAAAAAAAAGGGAAGAAGAGGGCTGTTAAGGAGGACCAAAGGTGGGGACTAGAGTCTATTTGGAAAATGCGGAAAGGAAGGGAAATGGAGAGAAAGTTTAAAAATTCTCTTCCCTTGTTTGGTTGGAGAGAAAAGAGAAGAGAAAATTGCTAAATAGAGTTATAAGAATAGTAAAATTTTATCTCTTATTTTCTCCCATTTTCCTTCTTAAGTATTTTCCTTTCTCTTCTCTCACTTTCTACATGTTCCAAACAAAGCGTAAAGGGGAGGCGCAACCCCACCCACTCCCAGCAAACCCTAATTGTAGGAAAGTTTAGAGAGAAGGCAGAGAATTTTTAGAGAGAGAAGTTGTGGCGTAAAAGGTAATATCTCCACATACTAAAAGCACTATAAAGAGGAGGTTTCAAAAAATTGTGTTTGGTCATTTGACCGATCTGGGTCAATTTTGCCCCTCATTTCATGGTTTGGCAATTTTAGTCCCAATTTTTTCAATTGAGCCCCTTTTGGGTAGATTACTACTTTTAGCTTTTTGGTCATTTTCGTCTTTCCACATTCAATGTTGATTTTTTAAGCGATTACTAAATTGCCCTTACAAGTATTCAAGATTTTTCGTCTACTTAGACGACATACTGAACACACCCTCTCCTTATTTTTGACATAAACACCATTTATAGGTACAATAGATCTAAAAGAAAGATTGAACTCAGGTTAGTATTGTAATCTTCATTTTTTTTTTTTCTAGAGGGAGAGAGAAGACAAAACCCACAAAGCAAATAGTCTCCTTCTACAGCGTCGTCCTTTTTTTGGCCAGGATTTCGTCCATATATCGAAAGGAATTTATGGGATTGCAGGGGGAGACAAGTGTGAATGCTCCACAATTAATGCAAATCCCATTCCGAACAAAATGCAATTTTCACCTGGCTAAAAGTCACTTTGTGTTTTTGTCTTTATCAAAAAAGATTTGTGACTTAATTTTGCATTAAACTTTTGAGAATTATTGCTAAAAGTCATTTTATGGAGAACAAACCGTGAAAAAAAAAGTGATTTTAATTATCTTATACTGATCGATTGCGCCACATTAGTAACATAAAAAATTTAATTCAATTGTGATGCACAAAAATCACCATGCATAGCATTAGTCATGGCGATTAAATGGCTTTTATTACGTACATTCAATGGATTTGGTAGGGTTTTGTATATCCGATCCTCTAAACTCAAATGTGTGTTCTCTTGTGAATGGACAAGTGAGTCCCAAAATTAGGTTCAGTGATTCTCAAAACCTCCTGATCTTAGATTTATGTGAATCCCATTTCTCAATCATGGAGACGAATCAATAATCCAAAAAAATGTAATACATGTTTTTATATAGACCGACCAGATCAAACATCAAGCACTTTTAACGGCCGAGATTTACTCACTACACCTATAGTCACTACAGGGCCCCCGCTTCCGTAACAGTTTATTTGAGATCCGGACCGTCCAAAACACTTTTAACGGCCGAGATTCACTCATTATACCTGTAGTCACTACAGGGCCCCCGCTTCCATTTCAGATTGATATCATAAATTTTAGGCGGAGGTTAGTGCTATTTTAGATAAAGTAAGGGTAGCCAGTGTAATTTTTAGATACCTCAGGGGAGATAAGTGTAATTTATGCGTATCAGTTTCCCATGCAAAATGTACTACTAGTACTAATGTATAGTACGGATCCTTGCAACATTCCACGGTTATATATAGGGTCCATATATCATATTCTGAGTGGAATGATTCTTATTTTTTAATCCACATCTCGTCTAAAACTACAAACCGAACTGTTCACCTTTTATACCACGCAAAAAAAAAACTATAAATTGAGAGAATATAAGTATGATCGAAATATTGATAGACACATTAACAAGTTGCAAATTGTTATGCAGAATGAACGGTAAATATAGTCTACATTTGAACCTTAGAGCATCCGTATTTGGTGCTAGCAAAAAATATTTGTTATATGACAAAAAGTGTTAAAAGTGGGCCCCAAAAATTATGTGTTAGAGAGTTGTTAGGTAGTGAATAAAAAAGTGGTCCATTTGATATTGTTAGAGCATTTTAGGTGTTTGTTAAGTGGTAAAAGTGGGACCCCAATATCACTCTTCTCTCCTGTGTCTCTCTCTCTCCTCTTCTCTCCCTTTCTTTTCTCTCTCTTCTACTCTTTCTGACAAAAGCTGCCGCTTCACTCTCTCTCTTCTCCCCCTCTCTATCTCTCCCTTCACCTTTCATGCGCTAGAGTGCACTCTGCAGCTGGGACACTCTTAGCCTCCGACACAAAAGTGGTTCCTTGGCCTACCCCTTAACCCGGTCAAATGGAGCGGAAAAATGACATCTTTTGGCTGTTTTCTGACCGAGTCAGAAAAATGTGACTCTGAAATGGGTTTAAATGGCTCAAATGTGGATGCTCTTACAATTTACTGAACAAAAACTAACTTATTCACACGTCTATCGATATCAGATCATACATAAATTTTCTAAACATATAATTTTTTATGTTTTGTACGACGTGAACGATTGGTATTTGTTTGAATTATGTGCCCGTGGATTTGATAACCCTAGAATGGAAATTACTGTGTGCTCCAGGAGTAATTTTCATTGTCACAAGCGTGTGCTTTCAGGAGTCCTAGAACACAGAATAATCTCTTTCTTTAAACTGGGGGACCAAGAAAAGGTTTGTAGCTAAATTATGATGGGACACATCGGGAGCACCGGCACCACCACACATATTGCCTTAACTTCTTCTATAACCACATATTCATGTAGAACCCGCACATGAGGCTCATGTATGAATTTGTGGTTATAGGTTGATGCACATGAACACCAGTGAGCGGGTCGTCGCGTGCCGGCCGGGAGACAGATTGGGAACGGCTCTTCGGGGCCTTCCCCGGGCGTCGAACAGTCGACTAAGAACTGGTATAGACAAGGGGAATCCGACTGTTTAGTTAAAACAAAGCATTGCGATGGTCCCTGCGGATGCTCACGCAATGTGATTTCTGCCCCAGTGCTCTGAATGTCAAAGTGAAGAAATTCAACCAAGTGCGGGTAAACGGCGGGAAGACCATGTTGAGCCTGACTCTAGTCCGACTTTGTGAAATGACTTGAAAGGTGTAGGATGAGTGGGAGCTCCAAAGGCGAAAGTGAAATACCACTACTTTTAACGTTATTTTACTTATTCCGAGAATCGGAGGTGGGGCACTGCCCCACTTTTTGGACCGAAGGCTTGCTTATGTGAGACTATACAATTGCTACCAACAGGGGCGGTACCAGGGGGGTGCAAGGGGGATTCCAGTCCCTGCACAACTCCAAGTATCCTTACGTGTTATATTAGTTTTTCAGGTTAATTAAGAAAATTTTTACGGGATTAGCCCCCGCAAGTCCTTGAGTGAAAAAAATTTCTATTTGTTTGAGTAAAAACTCCTAAAATTTCAAGTTATCAATCATCTTTTAGGTTGTTTTTATAAAATTAAATGGTGCCTATGCACATGCACACAATATCGTCTTTTTTTCAGGCCTCGCAAGTAGCAATAAATACTTCCAAAATATGTTTTTCTATGAATATAAAAATACACGTGATTTGGCCTCTACTTGACTCAAATTAATTCTACGTCTGCCACTAGCTACCAAGTTTGGGTGTTGAATCACCGGGACATATGGTGGACTGAGTGCCCAACCTGGTTGGAAAGGGGTTGCCTCCTGGGTTATCAAAAAAAATGTTCTCCCTCCGTTCCTAAATAAGTGTCTCACACTTTCTCACTCTTGCTATTTTTCAATCAAAAACTTAAGTGCTTCCGTATATTATTTTTTGAATTTTTTCGCACCGAATTAAAGTACTCATCGTGCACTTTTCGGTGCGAAAAAATTAAAAAAATGATACATGGAAGCACTTAATTTTTTAATTTGAAAAATGACACGATTTAGGGACGGATGGAGTAGTTCTATTGAGGCGAGTTGATGACAACTCCTTTTCATTATTCCTTTGGATGCATCAATGCCCGCATAGATGTAACTTTGGATGAGCATATTGACATATTCCTTCAAATTACTCAATTCATGACCTCTCTGGAAACTGGCTGCCTATTTCTATGCTTCCTTTTTGGGAATTACTGCTTTCGTAGCCTGATTATTTCTATAATGTGCAAGTCGTATGCAAGATTTCTTTGCCAAAGTTATTAGGCCTTCCCATGAAGAGGCATGGAACTTATGGATTAGCAAACGCATTGATCCAATCCACAAACAATGGAGAGTTGAGTGATTCAGTGCTGCAACCCGAAGATGCTCACATGGTTAGTTATATTCCCCTTCCAAATACTGAGATGGTTGATCGAGTAATATGGCGCTACACGTTGGGTACATAAACAATAAGCTCGGGCTATGAGATAGAGCTTATCAAACGAAATGGAGCGAGTCATGGTTCTAGGCGAGGGGAGAGTACAAATTAAGGATGAGTATAAAAAAGGGTGAAACAAGGTATGGGCTCTTCCCACGTACCCCAAATAAAATGTTTGATTTTATTTGGAAATGTATCCATGGCATTCTCCCAATTAGAGAAAATTTGTTTAAGCGAAGAGTTTCTATGTAGAAGCTTTGTCCCTGCCGCAGTAGCAATTCTGATACCTTTCCTCATCTTTTTCTCGAATGGCTTGCCCAATTAATGTTGAGGCTATAAGTTTGTCCGTAGCATAAATGAGGCCTCTATTTTGGCATGGTTTGATGATGGGATGGATGTATGGAAAGGGTGTGAGGAAGGGAGCCACAAGCTTACCTTGCTAAACGTTGACGGCGCATGGTTGAGCGAGGGAAATAGAGCAGGTGTAGGTGAGGTAGTGCGGAGCTCTGAAGGGAATGGCAGGTTCGGCAGTGAGTGCATAAGTAATGGCGTGGCGGGCTTCTCTGGAGTTCGCTTTATTGTTGGGCCTGGATTCAATCACGATTGAGGAGGATTCGCAACTGATTGTCAGAATTTTAGATAATGAAGTGTCATGCCCAACGGAGGTGGAAGTGATAATAGAGGACATTCGAGAGGCAAAAACTCGGTTCCGTGTTTGCAAGATTCAGTTCATTCGGAGGTCAGCAAATTTAGCGGTGAATAATCTGGCATCTTATGGATTGAGAGGGTCTGGTGTAAAAACTTGGGAATTGAGGCTCGGTTTGTTTCAACGTAATTTCTGGTGTTTGGTAAGGAAATAAGACGTAAAACATTTTCATCTTGTAAAATGATTTACACCCAAATTCTCGGAACGTAAGTTGTTTTTGTAAGCCTTCCCTCTCTCTCTCTCTCTCCATTCATTTGGGACAGAAATCAGAATACAATATCTCGAATTCAACATGAAAGATAAAATGCCAGATCAATACGCACACAGATGCAACATGCAATTTGCAGCAGCGATTACAAATATAAGTACGGGTACAATCAACCGAAGTCGATCGAGGACCTTGGCAAGGACGCGATTGATTTCGCTCGTGTTTTTCCAGGAATTGAGGCCCAGCTTCCCTCTGGAGAACATCCTTGAGAAGGCTACCGGTACCGGGTAGCCTACACTACAGTCTTCTTCGAGTTGAAGCTCTGGAAAGAGATTTCCTGAAACGGGTGGGTGTTGTGCACTTAGGTGCTATGCACCGTGCTGTGCACCTCTTGGCCGTCCGATTGTGTTTTGGACGGTCCGGATGTGTTTTGATTTTTGACCGATAAAAGTAAATCAAAATTAAATTAAAATTGCCTAATGCATCCAGGTCATCCAAAACATGATCGGACGGCCGAGGAGTACACAATACAATGCATAGCACCTAGGTGCACAGCAGTCGTGATCTAATCGATCCGTTTTCGTCTATACATTAGCGTATCTATAGAGAAAGAGGAATTGAGAAGAGGAAGGGACTCTGTGGTACTATATATATTTCTGTTGGAGAGCAGCATGGGGCCCCATTGGTTGGTTGTTCCTAGAAAATTTTGATTTGAACTTTCTTGAGGGGAAATTGTTTTGCAAGTCCCAACCAAACATTGGAAAATAAAATGAGAAAAAAATAATTGTTTTCTCTTAGAAAAGATAAGTGGCACTTAAATATTAGTCCTCCAACACACGTTAACTTATGTTATCATCCCGTCAAATTTTGAAGTTATGTTTCAATCCACAAATTCAAATAAACCCAACTTTGTCCTTAGTTGTATATATATGCTGAGTTTTAGGATTAAATCAATAATAGTAATATATTATCTAGGCGTAGAAAAATTGGACTATTTTCTAAAGTTGAAAGTCCTGTATGCTATAATTACGGGATATGTAGAGATAAAAATCCCCACAATGACGCATTCCAAATCAGAGATTTTCCATTTGAAAACCTTCGAGCCCTCTCTCTCCTCTCTCTAATGCTCTGGCATAATCTTGGACGGCGTTTTCTCTGGTGAGGTGGAAATTAAACCAAAGCGTGAAGCCGATACTCAATTTTTTGGTCACAAAATAAGACCTTAATTCTCGGATCTGCTCCACGCTATGCCACACGGTACTGGCGTTGGACGGCTCTCCGGATCCGGAGCCAACGTACTTGAAGAAGCTGTTGTCGTGGCTCGAATAAGTTACTGAAATGCAACGCTTATTGGGAATATAGTTCAGGGGCCTTGCTTTGTACTTGAAGACATGGTGGTTTCATAAATCTCTTGTTGTCGCAAGTTATGTATTCATCACGTATGCAGTACAACCATTTCTCCTTTTCGATCAATCTTTACACATTTCCTTGCTAATCCTCCCTTGCTATCTTTGTACAATTCGCTTACATAATTCTGCCTTAGAGAGAATTTTGTGGGTATAGATTACATCTCTTGGCTGTATGATTAGGGGCACTTAAATATGTAAATACAACATTTGTTAGCAACAAGCAGATTTCATGGTAAATTGTCCATTTTACCAATCTATCGGACATATAACGCAGATGCGGATTCATGGTGTATTTCGTATAGTGTGATTAATGTAATCATGGTTTATTTATAATAATGGTGCATTTGTTAGCTTAGATTTCATTGTAAATTGTCCACTTACCAGTCTATCGGACATACAAATGGGATGCAGAAGATTTCATGGTGTATTTCATATAGTGTGATTAATGTATACATGGTGTATTTTATGATCATGGTGCATTTTCCAACCCAAAGTTGTATTGTTGAAGCTGTTATTTATGGTAATTCGGTGGTGTATGAGCGACTAGAAGATTTCATGGTAAATTGTTCACTTGATCAATCTCTTAAACTTCATGGTAAATTTCAACGTGTATTAACAATAAGCAGATTTGATGGTAAATTGTCCGCTTGATCAATCTCTTAAATTTCCCGGTAATATTTGTAGTGTATTACCAACAAACAGATTTCATGGTAAATTATCCACTTATATATTTGTTCGAGTTTGATATTTCATCCTTAAAGAAATGGAAACACAATCAATGGAATCCTCTTATTGCTAACTTTTGGAATTTTGAAATCCGTCCTTGTTTTCTCCTATAATTTACTGTGATTGAATATAAATCTTATCCCACAAATTAGGAGAACAATATCCTCTTATATATATACATAGCTATCATAGTAAAAGGGTGACAGAGATAGTTCACACACTAAAAGGATGAAAACATAATCTTAAAAAGTGGACGGGATGGAAACTTATGTGGTGTCCAAAAAAAGAATGATTATTTAACTCAAAAGATTAACCATACTCATTGATGTTTGATTTTTGATTTCCTATTGCAATAAAAAGAATGATTATTTTTTAGAACTTCACACTTCATATCTATACGACTATACATGTTCGTTCCTCATCGCAATTCTCAACGCCCCATGTACCAGTGTGAAAGGATGCATAAATGTAATTAAAAGGTCTACAAAAATTAAAAGGACCGGTCTACAAAATTTAAAAGGACCAGACACCAGAAGAATAGGACACGATCCTAAAAGGCAAAACATCCGAGTCAATGACATTGCTTTCTAGGAGTATTTAACTGCCGCTTTAGGTGACAACCGAGGAAACTGCGACAACTCTTTCAAAATCGTGAATCCTCCGTTTACATCAAGTTGCGGACTTGGCAAAATGACCATTGTTTCAAGCTTTAGTGAACATGCTAGCAGAAGCTTGATGAAAAGTAGCTGAGGCTTCATACCCTTGAGCCAGCTTATGTTCACAGAGAGAAGTTTGGCGAATGTTTGATCCATGCAGGCTGGTGCTTCCAAATAATTTACAACCTGCTCTACAACGGTGTCTGTAGCTCGGCAGAACTGTGGAGGTGAGCAAATTACGTTAGTCTAACAACAATAGGTTTTTTTTTTTTTTTTTTCATTTTGGTAAATACTAGTAACAAACAATCAGAGTCAATTGACTTGACACGAACAATTTTAGTTCGATGCAGTTGTTTCTTAATATCACTTCCTACCCGAATTATAAGTTTCGTCATGTTTGGGCAACTTCGGATCAAACTAAGAGAGCTTGAAATGACATCCAAGTCGCTGAAGACCATCGCATGTAATGTGAGCGATTTCACAAGGGAAAATCTTGTTGGATGCCTGCCTGGGCCACCACCTGCAGCCAAAAGCTTTCGACAAATAGCAGCACAGATTAAAGACAAAAATGCAGAACTACATGTTTTTATACAGATGAACCAGATCAAGCATCAAACGTATGTCTCACCTTGAGAGAAACTCTATTCAAACGAAGGTCTGAAACTCTAGGCAAGTCAACAAGAAACTCAGTAAGAAGGTCTGGGCCCCTCGTTCGACTTTCCATTTCCTCACCCAGTGCGATGGCGCAAAACCACAGTTTGGGGGTGTCCACAAAAGAGAGTGATTCTATTCCATTATTCCAAATCACAGATAATACTTCGAGGTGCCGAGCACAGATATTCAAATGGCCAATACCACTGCAATGTCGAATAAATAATTTCTCAAGCAGACTGGAACTGGATAATAGCGTCCTAAGCATGTTGTTCGCAAATGTGACTCTGTCAAAGTCAAGTACAATGACCTTCTGAAAGCCACTTAATTCTCGTGGTGGTCTCAATATGCAGTTGACAAGCTTCAATTGAGTCAACTCTCGACAAGAATAGATACAAGAATGCATCTTATAAAGCGCATTGCGTGAATTGTCAAGTGTGAAGTCCTCGATACCATTCTTTGACACGTAGAGTATCCAATGATCAATATCTGAGCTACAATTTAGAGGTAGTACTGGAAGGCAGAGAACAAATTTTCGAATAGGGCCATTGCGAAGCAAGAGAATTTTGTCAACAGCCGTTGTTAGGTCATGTTGGACTATTGGTTTGACCCCGAAGGTTTCTTCAAAAAACTGATTATCAAGCACGAGTTGCGAAATCGTAGTCCAAATAATCCTCCACTTAGATGACAAAATACTAGTTCTGGCTGCATCTCGTACAAGCATCCGCTCAAGGATACTTTCTACTATATTTCTTGGTAGGTCACTGATGATATCTTTTCTTCCATAACGGGAACTAGTCATTGTTGACCTGAAAATAAATATGAAGGAAACATTAATTTTACAACTTCACTGGAAAAAGCCTTGCCCAAATACTTTGGGGTTTGCCACATGAATCCAATGTTGCCAATCTAGCAAGAATCACTTCTGGCCATATGTAATGCCAGTTTCCAAATTTTGTCGACATACGATAATTTTGAACTTCCAAGTCCCCAATCATTACTCTCAATATCTCAGTGGGCTACTAAAATTTCTGTCTAGAAGCGTTCCATTGATTGACTTCATGGTAGTTAGGTGGAAAAGACACACAGGAATGGGACCATAAAGAGGTTGGGGATAAGAGTGATTAGACCAAAATTAAGAAACATAAAACAACTTACATTGTCTTATATTGAGTCGAATCATGAAACCGAATTTGCACAAGTAAACAGCTTAGGGGATAGATAGCTTCCATTATGGTTGAGTGGATGTTGCAAGTAGGATACATTATGTTTTGTGGATCATCTTATGCAAGATATAAGCAGAAAAATCATGCATCGCAAACAATTGAAAAAGGTGAGGTAAAGCAAAGCCAAGTTCAAATTATGACAAGCTCAAGTAACCTGTATCAATATTAAATGTTAAGCAAATGCCATCAAGCAATGCTGGTGAGATGCAAATATAGTTGCTGCTATTATCCAATCAAGCCTAATTTACCAAGACAAAGAAGTTGCAAGTCTGCAACAACAATAGGTAGTTAATGAATTTTCACAAAAAAATGTCAAATGGTGTAAGTCTTCCATTTTCAGGCTTCAAACGTGTATTGCTATAACATAGAAAACTGAAAAAAAAATTCAAGGTAGAAGAACGGCATCAGAATAATGCTATGGAGATGATAAAGACAAACTAATCATAGAAGGCTGATCTTTGGAAGTATGTGAATCAGAGGCTACACATAAGAAATAGAAAACAACTTTCCTTGGCATGCTTTGAAAAACAAGAAATAGAAAACAACTTTCCCTGTCATACTTTGAAAAGCAACTTATAACTAAGCTAAAATTTTGAAAGTACATGATGCAGGACAATAAGAGTGGTTTGGATGATTTCGGACACTAAGAGTGGTTTAGATGATGTAGGACAATAAGAGTTGTTTATGGTTTTTGTATTGAATGGAAAGATTAGGCTTAGAGGCGTAGCTACATATGACAAACGGAATAAAAACAAGGGTGTTTTTAGGTGCTGTGAACAGTACCGGTGGACAATAATGGGAGCTGACAACAAACAAGAATAGAAGAGAAAAAGAAGAACGCTCTAGGAATCACTCGCAGATGGTTTAGGCATCACACCTAGGTTTGATTGCATCACCCAATCCATAAAAGCTTGACTCAGTACAACTTAGAAATAACTTGTTGATTCAATATTATACACACGGGATTTTACTACGATGTTCTGAAGAGTACAGTAAAATATATTCCAACAGTCAAATTTTCTACCTTTTTTCCCTTTCATGCAAGTAATATTCTGTTTTACAGCATCTCATAATTATGTAAAACCAACAGTGACGTTATCCCAGGCAAAACAAGATGTAAGCAAAGTCTATACACTTACTAGGATTATAAAAGAGCAAGCTCAGAGTATACCTAATCTAGTAAACGATCAAAGGAACAAATTAGGCAACCAACACCACGCTAAATGTGGATTTAAAGGTATTTCACCTCCACAAGTCATCTTAGGCATGATATACGAAGGACATACCAACATTAGGTAAACAAAGTTCTAAATAAATCAAAGAAGATGTAATCAGTAAAACAAAGCAAGTTCAATAGATAAGACTAATCACGACAAGATGAACCTTTTTTGTTATCAAGGTCAATGATTTCTGATGGGGTTTTTTTTTTTTTTTACCGGTGAACCCTGTTGGTAGTTTGAACGATGCATCGATCCCGCCATCACTTCCGCTGTGCCGGTGTGCACAAGACCCAAACATCTGGGAGTATCCAACGGGAGTCCACTACATTCATTGGGCCCAATATACATTTAATGACCCATATCCACTTAAAAGGCTAAGTCTTGTAAGTGGTGAGTCATCCAATTGTATATTAAGGTCCAATCATTTTTTCTATTTTTCCAATGTGGGACTTAACTTCACACATGTTCCAACAAACCCTAATCTAATGAAATTTCACATAGCTGATCAAGAATCAGCCACCATAGGGTACAATGCAATAACTATTAGCTAAACTGAACATTAGGTTAAAAAAACATACATGGTGTGAATTTACGCACAAATTCAAGAAAAGCCCTGCCAAAACGTACAAAAGAAGAATACTTGTCGAAACCCAAAAGCAAATACCAAATTAAATGGTGAATTGTAATGAAAACGAACCAGTAAAGTTGAGATGAAAGCCCTTGAAGCAAATTCGGCACTAGTAATGCTTTCTACTTCCACAATCGCTTTTAACGTGATTTTTTTTGGGATCAGACATTTCGACTTCTTCCACTCTGTAGGAGTAGTATCTAGTGTTCGGAGTTTGCAGTCCTTCGCTTTGAGGTTCTGTTTGGAACCTAAGGAGAGTGAAGGAATACGGAAAGTCTAGCAACCCAGAAAGATGATCATAATTTACTCAGAATGTGTAAATCAATGGTTCAAATTTATTCAAGGGAATTTAGGCCATTGATTTTCAAATTCTGAATAAATTGTGCCTATATTTTCTGTGTATGTAGTAGTGCTGGAAGGAATACGGACTTGGGGTGAGTGTTGTGCACCCGGGTGCTATGCATTCCTCGGCCTTCCGATCATGTTTCGGACGGCCCAGATGTATTAGGCAATTTTAATTTAATTTTGAATTACTTTTACCAGTAAAAAATCAAAACACATCCGGGCATTCCAAAAAACAATTGGACGGCCGAGGGGTGCACAACATGATGCATAGCACCCGGGTGCACATCACCCACCCCGTTTCCAAGGAATACAAGAGAGAATAATTCAGAAGAAAATGAAGGGAAATTTTTTACTCTTTCTACAGCTCTATTTAGCCATTTTCTCCAACCAAACAAGGAAAGATATTTTTTCTTTTACTTTCTCATCCTTCCCCCATTTTCCAAACAAAGTTTTTGTTTGGATCTAGGGAAAGAGGTGGAAAGAACGGGAAATTTTTTGGTTCTTATGAAAGACGAAGGAAAATATTCAAATTCCTATTTAACAATGAAAAATATGTTATTTACTTATTGTCTAACCAAACAATGAAAAATGGAGAAAACATTTTACATAAAAATATTTTACGTAGAAACCAACGGCACCTAAACTTAAGGTTTAACAACTAGATAAATTTCTGGTAATCCAAAAAAAGGTTGATAGCAGTTTGGATCTGTCTCTTGAGTTGCATATTCTAAACTTATAATGTAACCATAATCATTTTTATTCGTAGGACATGCAAAAGGTTACATTAATCTAAAAAATTAACTGAATTTGATATCAATAGATTAAAAAGGGAAAACACTAAAATGACTGTAGAAAACTTTTCATGCTACGGTTTTATTGAAGGAAAAAAAAGGAGAAAATCATTAAGAGTAAGCTTTGTAAAATTAACTCCAACGGAATAATTATTCAGTAATCTTGAGCACGACCACCACCACACATATTGCCTTAACTTCTTCTGTAACCACATATTCATGTGGAACCCGACCCGCACATGAGCCTCATGTATGAAGTTGTTATAGGTTAATGCACATGAACATCAGTGGCGGTTCCAGAATTTTTGTTAAAATATGCATTAAAAACTCAAATATACCAGCTTAATTAAAGTAATCATTTGTTACAACATTTTGGTAACTATGCGAATAGATAACCAAAAAATTTATCTTTCATTTTCAATCACTCATTTGGATACGCTTAAAACTTTTGATACTTATGATCATTTTTCAATCGAACTCACTCCAAAATTCACTTACAGCATCAAATATTTTCGAATTTCACAACCCATATTCATACCTGTTCCTCATGGCATGCATTTCTCAACACCACACATTGTAAGAGGATGCAGAAATGTAGTTAACAGGCTTGTTGCAAGGTTTTTGGTGGAGTATTTCAGAAGCTAGTGAATAGTGATGCTAAGAGGACAAGAGTGACGAAAAGGCTAAACATCGACATCACTTTCTAGTATTTAACTGCCGCTTTAGGTGACAACCGAGGATACTGCGACAACTCTTTTGAAATCTTGAAACCTTCATTTACATCAAGTTGCAACAAAGCTTAACGAACATTGTTTCAAGCTTTGGTGAACACGCTAGTAGAAGCTTGATGAGAAGTAGCTGAGGCTTCAAACCCTTGAGGTAGTATATCTTCACAGAGAGAAGTTTGGCGAGGGTTTGATCCATGCAGGCTGGTGCTTCCAAATAATTTACAACTTGCTCCACAACGGTGTCTGTAAATGGGCAAAACTGTGGAGGTGAAAAAATATGATTAATAAGTCTAAAAGCGATAGGTTTTTTTTCTCGTTTAGGTAAATTACTAGTAACAAACAATAAGAGTCAATTGACTTGAAACAAACAATTTTAGTTCTATGCAGTTGTTTCAACGGATAGCGGATACTATTAGGTACAACAATAAACAATGAGATTTCTAACAACAATAGTTCTGGCGTACAACATACAAGTTTTTTAATATCACAACCTACCATAATCACAAGTCTCGTCAAGTTGGGGCAACTTCGGATCAAACTAAGAGAGCACGAAATGACATCCAAGTCGCTGAAGACCATAAGTAGTGTGAGCGATTGCACAAGAGTAAATCTTGTTGGATGCCTGCCTGGGCCACCACCTGCAGCCAAAAGCTTTTGACGCAAATAGCAGCACAGATTAAAGACACAATTGCAGAACTACATGTTTTTATACAGACGAACCAGATCAAGCATCAAACGTATGTCTCACCTCGAGAGAAAAACTATCCAAACCAAGGAATGAAACTCTAGGCAAGTCAACAAGAAACTCAGTGTGAAGGTCTGGGCCCCTCGTTAGACTTTCCATTTTGTTACCCAGTGCGATGACGCAGCACAACAGTTTGGGGGTGTCGACAAAAGAGAGCGATTCTATCCCATTATTCATATCCATAACTAACACTTTGAGGTTCGAAGCAGAGATATTCAAATGGCCAATACCACTGCAACCTTTGATAACCACTCTCTCAAGCAGCCTGGAACTGGATAATAGCGTCCTAAGCATGTTGTTTGCAAATGTGACTCTGCCAAAGTCAAGTCCGACGACCTTCTGAAAGCCACTTAATTCTCGTGGTGGTTTCAATATGCAGTTGACAAGCTTCAACTGAGTCAACTCTCGACAAGAATAGACACAAGAATGCATCTTATAAAGCGCATTGTGTGAATTGTCAAGTGTGAAGTCCTCGATACCATTCCTTGACAGGAAGAGTATCCAATGATCAATATCTGAGTTGTCATTTAACGGTAGTACTGGAAGGCAGAGAACAAATTTTCGAATAGGGCCATTGTGAAGTAAGAGAATTTTCTCAACAGCTTTTGTTAGGTCATGCTGGGGTTTGATCCTGAAGGTTTCTTCAAAAAACTGTTTATCAAGCAGGAGTTGCGAAATCGTAGTCCAAATATACCTCCACTTAGACGACAAAATACTAGTTCTGGCTGCATCTCGTAACGGCATCCGCTCAAGGATACTTTCTACTATATTTGTTGGTAGGTCACTGATGATATCCCTTCTTCCAAAACGGGAACTAGTCATTGTTGACCTGAACATTAAAATGAAGGAAACATTAATTTCACAACTTAACTGGAAAAAGCCTTGCCCAAATCCTTTGGGTTTTGCCACATGAATCCCATGTTTTCAATCTATCTAGAATAACTTCTAGCCATATGTAATGTTTTTTTCTTGAGTTTGTCAACATACAATAATTCTGAACTTCTGAGTCCCGGATCATTACTCCTAATATCTCAAGTGGACTACCGAAATTTCTGTCTAGAAGAGTTCCATTGGTTGACTTGGTGGTAATCGGGTGGAAAAGACGCACAAGAATGGGACCAGAAAGATGTTCTGGACAATACTGATTAGACCAAAATTAAGAAACACAATCATGAAACCGATTTCGCACACGTAAACAGCTTAGGGGATAGATAGATTCCAGTATGGTTGAGTGGATGTTACAACTAGGCTACATTATGTTTTGTGGATCATCTTATGCAAGATGTAAGCAGAAAAATTGTGCATTGCAAACATTTGAAAAAGGTTAGGTAAAACAAGCCAAGTTCAAATTATGACAAGCTCAAATAACCTGTAGCAATATTAAGTGTTACGCAAAACCCATCAAGCAATTCTGGTGAGATGCAAATATAGTTGTTGCTATTATCCAATCAAGCATAATTTACCAAGTCCAAGAAAAAGAAATTGCATGTCCGCAATAATAGGTAGTTAATGAGGTTTCACAAAAAATGTCAAATGGTGCAAGTCTTCCATTTTCAGGCTTCAAACATGAATTGCTATAACATAATGGAGGTGAAAAAGACAACTAATCATAGAAGGCTGATCTCTGGAGGCATGTTGATCAGAGGGTACACACAAGAAATAGAAAACAACATTCCTTGTCATGCTTTGAATTTTTTTTCAAAATTTAACAGTTACCCTAACGATTTGTTTTCATTAAGCTTGTTAAAAACAAAAGTACATAATGGGCAAACGACATACATAAAGAAGAAGAACGCGGTGAACTATCCTTAGCAAAACCCTAATCTAATGAAATTTCACGGAGCTGACCAAGAATCAGCCAGTACATACAATGCAATAACTATTACCTAAACCGAACATTAGGTTAAAAAACATATACATGGTTTGAATTTACGCACGAATTCAAGAAAAGCCCTGCCAATACGTACTAAACAAGAAAACTAATCAAAACCCAAAAGCAAATACCAAATTATAAATGGTGAATTGTAATGAAAACGAACCAGTAAAGTTGAGATGAAAGCCGTTGAAGCAAATTCCGCACTAGTAATGCTTTTTACTTCCACGATCGCTTTGTAACGTGATTTTTTTTGGGATCTGACACATCGCCTTCTTCCACTCTGTAGGAACTAGTGTTCGGAGTAACGACGAGGACAGTGACTAATTCAGTCTCTATTATTTGCATTTGACTGAGGGGACTCGCTGGGCTCGAACGTGTCCGCGGGGTATGGATGGTATTTTGGAAAGGGAGATTTGGAGGGCGGATAAGAGGATAAATGATTGAATTGCCCCTATTTTATTAATTTAATTGACGATCTGATTTAATTTTATTATAATTAAAATAAATACATTATATTTAGAATAAATACACAATAATACAAAAATATATTTAAAGTATATTACATATGTAAAAGATAATATTTCTGAAAAAATTCAAAAAAAAAAAAATCAGAAAGTGAAATTTTTAAAAATTAAAAGACAATATTTTGGCCAAATTTGATTTGTGGGTGTCAATATTTATAGGGGACTTATAATTTGACTGTTTAAAAAATAATAATAAGAGAAGTCAAATGGCTCTTTTTTTTACCATTGAAGGGACAACGGGCCGAAATTGGTTTATCCAATAATTCAACTAGTGCAACCACCACACATGATTAATTTTCCTATTCTTTTTTGCCAAACCCAGAGGCTAGACCTCCATTCTTGTTTCTGTAAAGTTTTTCTTGGTTGTATCGACAAAAAATCCCACCTCCTCTGTCAAAATCGTTTCTCCCGGCGATGGGGTCCGACGGCCACTCTGCAACTCCTCCGGCGTGGTTTTCAAGTACTCTCTCTCTCTCTCTCTCTCTCTCTCTCTCTCTCTCTCTCTCTTTGTTCGTATGTGTGATTTGTGTGTGTGTGATTTAATGAAGAAGAAGAAGAAGAAAAAGGAGGAGGAGGTGGATTTAGAGGGGTAATATGGTACCAAAAATCCACAAATCCTCTCTGATTTGCTAACAACAGGGGGAGACTGTTGTTAGCTAGTCCAGGTGCTGCTGGATTTGTACTCCCAACAGTGAATTTTTTTTATCAAATCCGGGGGTCGTTTTGGCATCCCAAACACAGGGGTAGAGAAGGCTCGGGATTGCAAATCCAGGTGTTTGCCAAATCCGGATACCAAATCCGGCATCCAAGTAGGGTGCTAAAGTGTTAGTACTTTCTCCGTCCCTTTTATAGTGCTTAACTTTTCATTTTGGGTTGTCTCTTAATAAGTATGTGTTTTGATAAGTTAGTGAGTATATTTTCTATTTTGCTCTTAAAAATAGATTTCTATTGAAAAGTTAGTGGATATTATTATATTGATAAGAGTAACTAATAGAAAATAGTTGTAAAAGTTGATACGATAAAAAATAATTTAGAATTACGAAATTGCACACTTAAAAATGGACAAAAGGAGTACTAATTTTTTTCATAAAATGGATTCTCCCATATGCACCTACGTGTATAACTACATAAAATTGTCACTCCAAAATTTATTTTTTTTATTAACTTAGTTTTGGCTCTATTTATTTCAACATAAAATATTTTATAATATTTTCTAGGAAAAACAATTTTGCGAAAAATAATTGTTCTTATTTTATTTTCCTGTATTTGGTTGGCTATTGGGAAAAAAATTCCAAGAACCAAAAAATTCCCCCATATAGTCTGAGAAAAACATTTTGAATAAAAATTCCCGTTGGGGTTGCGATAGTGGGGAAGGAGTCTCCCATTGGCTGTGGGTAATACGA
>JAXBDA010001817.1:0-49633 GCA_036023075.1 Gaultheria prostrata | reverse complement strand
TAGGGAGTGAATAGTGCCTCCCTAAATGGGGGGGTTTTTAGGGAGGCACTATTCATTTTTGTATTTTAGGGAGGGGTTTAAGGAGTTTGTTGGAGCCTAATATTGGGGTTTGGCTCCCTAAAATAGGGATGAAAGTCAATTTAGGGAGTTTGTTGGGCTTGCTCTAACGTTGTTGAATGGTCATCGACAACAACAGGATAATGACTCACCGCCTCTGCTGCATTATTCCAAGTCTGAAGTCTCCAGACCTTTCATTATGGGACGAAGTCAGAATTTGGATCAAAGAGTTGTATTTTTTTTTTATAGAAGTTCACTAATTTAATAATTGTTTCATTTTATTCATGAAAATACAAAACGAAAGTGTATCGTAAAATCAAACTTTATCTTAAGTTTTTTTTTTTTGTTACAAATAACAAATGCTTGACTCAATTATCTCGTGTTCTTCAAATGAAAGTCATAGAGATATTATTTATATGATCGGAAGCATTTATTTTTCAATTGCTATATTTCCATTTCCTATGTAAAAAATTAAATTATTTGGATATCGATAAATACCATATCGACTTCCATTAATAAAAATTATTTTTTCGGAATTAGGAATAGCATGTGCCACCTCCTCAGTCCTCCCCTATATACCTCTGCCCCTACTTCCATCACGGAACCGTCCTTTTTTTTGCTTAATACGGTTAGTGTCTTGGCAGCTTACACATTCTCAATTGATTTCCTTCCGGGTTTGGGCAAAAGTAAGGTCATTCAAGTCGGAATTAATAGATTTACAAGAAGTTACCTTTTTGCGGGCTACCCCAAGAATCGAACTATGTTGTGTGTAAAATAGACTCATCAATTAACCGGACTCACCCTTGCATGGGACTAACCAATCACGGAATTGTCGTCTAGCCGCTGAGTAAATTATTCCATGGCCTCAAATCAATGCAGCTGTGGATTGAAGATTTGTTTTCCCATTCTTTGGCTGTTGGGTCGTCCGTGCATGGGATTTGTGCGTCGGCTGTGAGGCCCACCTTCGACTTCTCCTATAGTTTTTTTAAAAATTTACCCAATTAAAGACAAAAATAATTCAAATTTTTATGATTTATTAGATTATTTTTGTCTTTATTCACAAATATTGAAGTTGGATTAATAATTTTATACTTTTTAGATCCTGTCAACGAGACGAATCAATAAACCACAACAAATTGATGGCAAAACTAACAAATGCGAATTTTTTTTTGGAATAGGGACAAAAAAAAAAAATACTTTGGTTGATTTAGCCAAAACAACCCTTAACCACTCAAACATTGAACAAACAGAGGTTGGGCTTCAGGGTATAAGTTTATCAATCTTGCTAACCTCCACCCATTAGGCAGAGAATAATACGCCTAATGACAAACAAAATTCGGATATCAATACACTTTTCACAAATATTAATATACTTTTTAACTAATATTAATACATTTTTTCCTGATATCGATACACTTCCTCCACCCAAGGGCTGAGGTTAGCACTTCTTAAGTTTATTCCAATGGACAGAATTTCCACTTAGTCCTGTTTATTTTACACTGGGGCATGCTAATTGAGCGGACATGAGCATCAGATTATATTCCTTCCGTCAAAATTTATTTGTCCATTTTCGATGTTTATTCTAGTTTTCAATAACTTATAGTATTTTTATTATGGATATCAAAAAAATTATAATATTGATCGATCTTATTTCATAGTTCTCAATTAGTTTTATTATTAGACAAAGTTTTCAAAATCATGAAAACATTATAGATCAAAACAAATAAGAAATTAAAAAATAGCATGGAAAAAAAATAGACAAACTATATTATGCATTTGAAGGTTCCAAATATTCATTATTACTCCTTCCGTCCCAAAATGGATATTCAAAACTACTATTCACACTCCTCAATAAATCATCAATGTATTGCAATCTATAATACGTTTTCTATTTTAAAAGACTTTGTTTAGTAAAATTAAGCAAAATCCATCAAACAAGATCTACATTGCACATGTAGTTTATTACTTTATTATAACATGAAAAATATAACTGATTTTTCGAGAGGTATGAATAATATTTTGGGACATCCATTTTGAAACAGAGGGAGTAGAATAGAATTCCAACGGCTTGAATTAAATATTCAGCGAATATACAATCACTAAATATCAAATTTACTATAACACAGTGGGCCTAATGTAATTAGGTAAATTGATTTTCACACTCATTCTTTTTAGAATTGCACTCGTCTTTTGTCATATTGTAATGTGCATTTACAATATTATCCTTCCTAGTACAACAAAATCTATAATGAAATGTTAATTATGTAAGAAGACAAAAAAATGAGAGTGGTTATGAAAAAGAAAGTGTGAAATTATTTCCCGTAATTAATCACACCACTCTTAATCTCATGGGTTTACGTACGAGAAAAACTTCGGGCACACCATTTTGTGTAAACCAATTATACACCGAATTGTGTGGGACCCAATAATCGGAGCCGTTCAATTAGTTAATACATTGTCTTAAGATCCTTGCAAAAAATCAGCTCATTCAAATATTAGTAAGAGCTTGATCGACTTTCATCCCTGAATTCGTGGTAACAAAAATGAAATGAATTGATCAATCTCTTACGTATTCGTGGTAAAAAGAAATTACTAGATGAGAATTGATTGATCCCTTACTTTAGCCTCATTCAAGTATGGACCTTTATTCAACCATGTCTGTCAGTTGGATCGGCCCATTTTATCAAGTGCATGGGCCAGTTGGCAGCTAGGACCTGTGGCCCCACCGTCATATTGTCCTCTTTTGACTGACCAAAATACACATTTAAAAAAAATAAAATCTGCTGTGATAAAATAATGATATAAGAATTAGTACTCCACTTGTTAATCTCCTGTGAAAGGAGAGACTGAACTAAACCGAAAAACTTCGGGGCAAACAGGGTAAGGTTAACGTGGTATCCAAGCGCGCATTTCTGTCGCTCAAAAGTATTTTGGACGGTCTAAATTTCTCTCTCCCTCTCTCCCCTCTCATTCTCCATTTTCTCTCTCTAAAATTTGAACCGTCCAAAATATTTTTGGACAGCCGAGATATGTGTTAGGTACCGCCCCAGCCGGCACCCAAGGTTTTGGGAGGTGATATATGAGGAACCACTGACCATTTCAAAGTTTTAAGGAATTAAAAATTGTGCCTTTATTTATGTACTTTACAACTACAAACAGGTCCACTTATCCTAAAATTATACAAGTGGGTTATTTAAAAATTTGCTTTGCGTTCATTATTTCATTCCCTATGGCTCGTAAAATAATTGTCAAACCTTTTTTTTCTGTACTATGTTTTCCCTCGGACGTAGTTTCTTGTGATTTTTCTAATGAAGAACTAGCAAGTGGTAATTAGAATGTGTGATTCCGAGTAAGAGTCCACTTTTACCTTTGCTATTATTTGCCAAGCAAAGAGTGGAGGAGGCGGCGACCATCTAAAAGAACATTTTTTAAGGTATAGGATCATAGGGATTGCAGACGCGCGGTGGGTCTCACGTTAATCACCCTTAGGCTTTTACTGTATGAACAAGAATTAGTCCCATCAAGTCCAGTTTTACCTTTGCTATCTTTTGCCAAGCAAAGCGTGGAGGAGGCGGCGACCATCTAAAAAAACTTCTTTTTTTTTAGTTTGACCATAGGGATTGCAGTCCCGCGGTGGATCTCGTGAGGGATTAATCACCCTTAGGCGTTTACTGCCTTAACGAGAATTAGTCTGATCAACTCCAGTTTTACCTTTGCTATTATTTGCCAGGCAAAGAGTGGAGGAGGCGGCGACCATCCAGAAGAACATTTTTTTAGATGTACGATCATAGGGATTGCAGACCCGCGGTGGATCTCGTGAGGAATTAATCTTTTAGGCTTTTACTGCCTCAACGAGAATTAGTCAGATCAAGTCCACTTTTACCTTTGCTATTATTTGCTAAGCAAAGAGTGGAGGAGGCGGCGACCATCTATTTTTTTAGATGTACGATCATAGGGATTGCAGACCCGCGGTGAATCTCGTGAGGGATTAATCACCCTTAGGCTTTTACTGCCTCAACGAGAATTAGTCTGATCAAGTCCACTTTTACCTTAGCTTTTATTTGCCAAGCAAAGAGTGGAGAAGCCGGCGACCATCTAAAAGAACATTTTTTTTTTGCTGTGATCATAGGGATTGCAGTCCCGCGGTGGATCTCGTGAGGGACTAATCACCCTTAGGCATTTACTACCTTAACGAGAATCAGTTGTCTATGATCGAACCAGCAGGGTTGCAAGGGATCAGGGCAAGGGACTTCATCCGCGCGTCCCAAACCCGTGACCTCCTAAACCCAAACCTTGTGGAAGTGAGAGTCTACCACTAGGCAAAATATCACTCCATTTGTGACTTTTTTTAGTCAAGCAATGCTATTGACACAGACATGAATTGAGAAGATTCAGACACAAAGATGTGTTCGTAAATCGTCCAACGCATGAGGATCTAGCATGGTAGATGTAGAGGTACACTGATCGATCGAACGATTTCAAAAACATTCATATCTGGGCTTTTACACTTTTATCTGTGTCCGTATCATTTTGTTGCAAGTTATAATAAGTGGAGGAAGCATCTAACCATTTCTATCCAAAGATGATTCTTTTTCCAAGAAAAGGAAAAGGGTACTATAAAAGTGAGCTTTAATGTGCACACTTTGTGTGTACTATTGATCTACGGAAAAGTTTCAAGTCGAAAAGGAAAAAATAAAATAAAAAAGCAAAAATACTTGTGCTCGCTGGTCGCCATAACATCTACTCCATTTAAGGGTCGTTTGACTAAATAATTCGTTTGGATTATTTTGTCTTTATTCAATTTTTTTTTGCATTTATAAATTTTGCGTCCATTTTTTTGTGATTATTGGTTTTTTCTTATCTAAAAAGTAGAAAATTATGTTCGGAACTGAATTTCTTTAAAAAGACAAAAAAAAAAGCCCAATAATCCACTATTTTTCTTTGTAAATAAAATTCAATGTAGAACATGAATTTTTACTTTTAGATTGCCCTCGTCGAGACGAATAAAAAATCCATAAAAAAATTAACGCAAAACTAACAAATGCGATTTTTTTTGGAAAGAGGATTAAAAAAAACAATTTTGAGTAATTTATTTTGCCAATAATTATTTAAACTATTCTATGTCATCAGAATAGTTTAATAAGTTGGAAAATTAATTAGATTAAAAACAATAATGAATTCTTTTTAACCTTGTAGTGCCACCCAGGTTTTCATCTTCCTGGAAGTTTCCACAACTCCCTCCCATTTGAGGTTGTCTCGAGGGCTTAGACTAATTCCTTGATATTTCAATCAGAATTACTAGATACTATCGGCTTACGATCGAATCCGGGAGAAAGATTCTCTAGGCTTACCTTATTGTTTTCATATATATAGACGGAGATGATCAGGTTAGGACTATCTGACTTTGTTAAAATACGGACCTCCCCTCTCCTGGTCATTTCCCAACCAAATGGTCGGGATCCGAACCTTTGAATGTGTTTAAAATGTGTTTTCAAGGGCCTACACGATGATTCGGCAAAAAAAAAAATGACCGGGAATGACTTCATTTGAACAATTTTTCATACAAACCGTAGGATATATATTTCATGAAAAATTGCAATAAATGTGAAAAAATACAAATGATATGGAACGGGGGGACTGAAAAATTATTCCCAAAATTATATGGACGCCATGGTGAAAACAAATTACTCATTTCGTAAGCATAATTCATTGCACTTTTTTATTGTTGACCACCATGCATTATTGCAGATGAAAGAAGATAAATTACGGAATCAAATCCTCTGTTCCAAAAACCTCTATTCCTCTGTGTCGGTGCATTTTCGGTCATTGGATCACTTAAAAATTTTGAAAACAAAAAATAAAACACATACGATCCAACGATCCAAAACACTTCGGAACGGAGGAACACCAATTTTCCGGAACAGGGGATCTCATACCATAAAGTACAAGCCGGTATTGTTGAACAAGAATAAATTTGATATAATATGCCAATAGTTGAACCATATAAAATTATGGTTAGTAAAAAACTTAGTACAATTATTAATCTGATACAAATGTCAGATTCGGGGATTTCTAGTGACTTATTAATTAGTTCCATTGTGATACTATATAGTATCCAAAATATCCTTTTTGGATTGGGCATATAAAACAAAAAATACTCTCTTCGTCGCATGTTGTTGTTAGATTTTTACTCCTATCATGCTATTTTTTTTTTGATAAACAATTAAATTAAATATGTCATAATTTCATAAAATTTTGAATGAATATTTAAGATAATTAATATTTTTAGCTGGTGCTAAACATTAAAACATTATGCATATTCGAATTACATTATTTTTTTATTTGCACTCTCCTATGCCATTTAATTAGTCAATATATGACTGATCCGAAAAGTAGCAAAAACATAGACATGATATGGGACAGAGGGACTAAAAAAATTGTTTCCAAAAATCCACATGGACACCTCATATTGAAAACAAATTACTCATTTCTTTTGCATAATTCTATTGCACTTTTTATATTTGACCACCATGCATTATTGCAGATGAAAAGGGATAAATTAAAAGGTGTGCAGATTAGTAAACAAGCACTCATATTGACTAGGTGTATAGTAAAGATTAGTGGTGTTAGAAAAAGGTGTGAATTAACTTCATATAATATGCCAATAATTGAACCATTATTTTTTTTTAAACATGGTTTAGTTTTTTGCCATTCGATATACATTGGGGGTTAACGGGAAAGTTAATGAATTAGTCTAGAAGGGATCTAGGAGTTATTCATAGCCCTAAACCACAAACGTCTCTGCAGAGGCTCGAACTCTGGTCTTACTTGTGGGGGAACCAGAAAATAACCGATAGGCTACGAGTCCCGTTAAACATGGTTTAGCTGTAAGCCTCCTTTTTGCTTTTATAAATTTGCCATTTATGATACATGTATCATGTATGTAACTATGTAACTATGAGCTTCACGTCATTAACGCACTAATCATAAAGGCCAACCCACGTTTCAATGAAGAGTGGCTTATATATATATAGTTTGTGTGTTTGGTGTTGGAGTGGTCCCACAATGTCATTTTCATTTGTTTTCCTATCCCAACAAAAATCTACACAAAAATCTCTACGAATAAAAAATCAACATTTTCACAGGCGACAATCTCACATGTGATGCTTTATGTGACAATAGGACCACCATGATTTTATCTAATATTATTAATAATTTAAACGAAACACTAATATCTAAATAGCAGTGGCCAATTAGACTTTGTTTGCTTTGGTTTTCCAGAACCGCCCCCTTTCTTAGCGCACGGTAGCCAATAGATTTTCTCTCTAATTATTATTTTTATTTCTCTATCTATCTCTCCCCACTAATTACCCAAAAAACCTCACTAAAAAACTAAACCATCTTGAACTCTCAGCGTCCATTGCTCTAAAAGTAAATTTGGTTTAATCAAGCCATTGCAGATGTCTGATCGACTTGAGTTGTTGAATTGATGAGTTATGCATCGAGACAAAAAAAAAACCGGTGTGGATTGTTAAATAGGACTATGTTGGATCCTATTTTATGCTATCACTTTAGGGTCACTAGGTTCAAGGTCTCGTGCCTAGCACGAGTTTTATGCCCGTGTATTTTAATTTAGATTTTAGGGACTCAAATACGTAACCAACAAAACTCTAGAGACTCAAATGCGTAAAGCAACAACCTCCAGGGACTCAAATGCGTAATTTAGCCATACATAGCCAAAAGACCAAAAGGGCATAGCATTGTGGCAGAATTACAAGAAAACCAACAGGGCAATTTCCAGTCGGATGGCAAAATTGGCAAAATGTGGCATTTGACCAAACACCAATTTTTTTTGGCCTCTCTTTTATAAGCCTCCGGAGGAGGATATGAGGAGATCTTACACATGTTTAGTAAAGAATTCAACTATATAGATTTAGTACCACCTCCATGTTTCATTCCGTAAATCTAATTTTTTATGGAGACAGTATTATTACAATTTAAAAGCTACAATCCTCAATTCTCCTCTATGGAAACATTATCATTACACATTTACCACTAACTTTTCAAATGAAAGCTACTTTTTAAGGGCAAAATGGAGAATGTAACACATTTTATTTACTAGCTTTAAAAAATGAACACTTATTACGAGACAACCGAAAATGGAATACCGGATGGAGTAGTTTTCGTTCTGTATTTGGTAAAACAGAGATTATATCTCTAGAACTGTTAAAGAGAAAATCAACGGATTTTTATTTCTGCTCACGAGAGTGCCCTTCACCTCGATTAATCCATGGATAGACGTAATTCTCGAAATATGCTTTGTTTGAGTCTCATAATCGCAAATTATTAAACAAGATTTTAATTCCTAGTTTCCTCCTACCATTTTATTGAATTATTTTTCTATTTGAACAAGATTTAATTGAATTATTGGGAGGATGAAAAAATAGCTTGATAGCCACACCTACCAATCAATAGAGACGTGGAGAACTTTATAACTCTTTCCTTCGGACCACAATTTCAAAGGAGCTTTTGTCTAAAAAGTCTTCTTTTTTGTCTATTAGTCAAGTTGATTTTTTCCCTCTTATCTTTAAGGCATTTTGACTCATATGTACAAAATAAATTTTTTAAAAAGAAAGTTTGCTGAAGACTTGCAAGTTTCACCAAATTCCAATAGTGCACATGACCAAGTCAAATGCATAATTCTTAGTGTCATGAAAGACCTCCTGTTTTTTACAATAGCTGCTTATCCACACTTTGCATGCGGATCTCCGATAATTGACCGCTAAATTAATTTAACGCTGGATATATTGTTCATTTGATTTGATCTTGTAATTTGTCTTCTTGTATGCGTATGTCTTTTTTAGTTTTATTTGTTGATCTCGGTAGATTGTAATATTTCTTATCAATGTCTTATACTTCCACTCAAAAAAAATAAAAAATTTAAGAGCCATTAGAGAAGCCAGGTTAGGGCGTGGTAGGGCTTAAAATAAGCCAAATGTCTTTTCATTTATTTAAAAAATTTATTAGATTTGGGTTAAAAAAAAAATTTTGCTCGGCAAAAGAGAATATAGATATATAACTCAGATAAGGATTTGGGTTTAAAATGGTACATTAACCATTTGTCTTAATGGCCAAAAGCAAAAACAAATTCACTACAGATTAAAAAAATTGTAAAGTTATTCATCCTTTATGAAGTTTTTTCAATTTCAATATTAATCTTTTATCTATATACTTTCTCGATTCTTCTAAAGAGACGACTCGTTAATCGCACAAATTTTGACAAATAACTAAAACAAATCATCAAATCCACAAATAATTATTCTTTTTTTTTTATTAATTTATCCTATTGGTCCTTTGTTTTAGCATTTTGGACAGCGGGTGGTGTATAATACGGGTAGATCTTTTACAGCTGGAGTTTCTTTCGTCATTACTAAAGGAGGATGGAACTGGCCGCCGATTGAGAAATTCAAAATACTAGGCCAATTGTTTCATGGGTTCATGTTGTATGGTTTTCTCACCATATTCCCAGGTGGTCTTTTATTCTTTGGCTGGTTTGCCATTAGGGCTGCAAACGAGCCGAGCCGAGCTTTGTGGTATTTGAGCTCGGCTCGTTTGCTTAACGAGCCCAAAACTCAAGCTCGAGCTCGGCTCGGTCATAAACGAGCCGAGCCAGACTAATTTACTTAACGAGCCTCTTTAAACGAGCCGAGCCTATTAAATAAGCAGAGTTTTTGCGAGCTGAGCCGAACTTTGGAGAGTTGAGCTCGGCTCGTTTAGCAAACGAGCCCCAAACTCGAGCTCGAGCTTGGCTCGATTACTGAACGAGTAGAGTCGAGTTGAGCCTTAATGAGCCAAACCGCGAACAGCTCGGCTCATTTGCAGCCCTATTTGCCATGGTAGGCTCTCTACTAAATATAGATAGGCTAAATGGGGTGTATTACACTTGGACCCTTAAAATCTCTAGGTTACCTAATGACCCCTAAGAAATCTTTATGTTATGCATAAACTACCGTTATATAAAACTAGTATTATTAAAATAGTTTTTTTTTTCTCTTAAGAAATGTAAGAATTTATACAAGTTCACTGGTATTACAAGACTACAATTTAAATTACGCTTTAAACCCCTTAAGCATAATAAGTTATCATATAAATCCTAGAGAAATCTAAGTTGACATTTTGAACCCTAGAGTTTTCACATGATACAATCTAATCCTAGAGTTTTGCTAAAATTGCACCTTACCCTAGTTTGTATGGTTTGTACTAAAAACCCTTAAGACCACATAATTTTAAATCACTCGATGCTCACGTAAAATAAATTCAATCTCTAAGAGTTGTAGTGTTCAAATCAATCTACATGCAAAGTCAATAAGAAGTACTCAAATGTAATTTGGACAAGTTCCGAATAATCTATGTGAATTATTTGATCGATATCAACTATCAAATTAATCTATTTAATACTTTATTACCGTAAACTTGTGTGATTGATGAAATGTTAGAATGAACACTTAGGTTTAGTAGGGCGGTGTGTTGATATAGAATATCACATAGACGAATTAAGTAAATATAAAATTGGAAAAGACTGGGGATATTGTTGAGATGGGATCTCAGAAGGTTATCCTACAGAATACTGGGGTTTTGATTGGCGGTTAGCCAGAAGAATGAGTTGTTACTAACGGAAAGATTGAAATCAAGGTGGCGCTTGATTGTCGCGGGGAGGGTTTCATCCTTGTTAGAGCTTCTCCGCGTTGTCATGCCTTCTCCTCGAATTCCTTTAATCTTTGTAATCCGTTTTCGAAGATTAATAAATTCTTTTTTGCCGTGCAAAAAAAAAAAAAAAAAAAGGAGCGAAACCTTAGACATGGCATTGCGTGATTGCTCTTTATGTATAGGAGATAAAAGGTGATGTTATATTACCTACGTTACGGTTAGTTCCTTGTGAGCCCAGTGGTTACGGTTAGTTTCCCAGGGGATTCATTCTTGCGAGGTAGTTGATGACTACGTTTAAGTAAATAACTTATTCTGTTTTATCTGGGCACCCAATTAGGGCAAGCAAGGGGAGAGTGGAATCGCGAATGGCCATCGTCTAGCATGGGAGGATGTTTCTCATGGTTGAGGTACTAGAAGAACATGTAAGTTAAATGCTAGATAATGAATTCACGTACTTGTTATTTACTATTGCACTTCCTTCCATGTGAACTGTTATTACTTATTATAACATAAGGGTTAATGGGTAAGGGTTAGCTACTGGGTGATTATTCGTATATGGTGCTACTGCGGCCTTAGCATTTCACGCCATGTATCAAAGGACAAGGAGAAAAGCCATACAACCAGAACGAGGAGCTTGTTGCTGATCAGGTGCCCGCTGAAGATTGAGACCTGAACCTGGACCTCTAGAAGGCTCTGTTTTATATCGTACTTTTGTTTTTGAATTATTGTAATCTAAGTTGCAAAACAAGTACTTCTATTTTGTTGTAATCAAACTATGTAACTTGGATATTATTCCATTCCGCTGATTGGTCAATCTAATCCGTTTTTATAAAATAAATTTTTGTATATTAAATGATTTATATAATGCTTCCGAAATTCAGAACATTACAATAATACCAGTTAAAATATTCGACATACTTATTTTTTCACTATTAATCTGATAAAAAAAAAACCAAAGGTTAAATTAGGATTGGTTTATTAATAGATTTTGAGCAAGTGAATTTGAAAATGAACATAAGTTTATTTCATTCATTCGCGTATATGCTCACTTTTTTTTTTCCGTTTGTATGTCCAGGTTAGTTTACGCGTACATTTACTAATCTACTCATCGATTTGATCAAAGGTTGTTCATCCATGTTCCACGCCAAGACTAAAAAATTTATAAAAAATTACTCTATTGCAACCTGACCCCAAGAATGAAACCTTGGTGTGCTTACCTCTCTTACTATTATTTGATCGCAATAAATTTGTACAAGGCAATTATTAAATGAAGAAACAAACAAATCCTAATTGAAGATAACCGGGTCCGGCGTGACTCGAAAATATTCGGCGATATGTGGAGCACTTATAGTGTGTATATGTTACTACTTACTACTATTTGACTCCAACACTTTACCAATCAATGTACATCTTATCTGCACCCTTGATTCCCTTTCTGTCTTGAATTTAAAATCATGATACGAATAGTGTAAAAAATCAAATTGATCGGGCATTGGTAGCTTAGCGATCGTATCAAATAAACTTTGTTGTGCAATTTTTAAAGTTTATTTACAGTTTATATGCCAAAGAAAAATCATGATTATATTACTAAGCTGCCGATGTTCGATCGACTTGAATTTTTAGAATGTAAACGCTCTCGTTAAGCTTTGGATAATGTTTTCAAGCTCGAGATATAATGTAAATCGAGGACACAACAGGACTCCTGATCCCATAATTGGACAAGCTCATTTCTATAATCCCCATATCTCAAATATTTTTTCACACTCGAAATTGGGGTTTCAATGGGAGTAAATAACAATAATTCAATTCACTCCATACACAGCAAAAAAAAAAAAAAACCTTAATTGAACTTAAATTATTTGATAAGATGAAATGCTATGTTTTGGATATCGTTTTAAGTCCAATCAAACCAATTTTTAGATTATGTTTGGACAAAATTTCTTGGTATTATTTTTACTGTCTTTTGGTCGTTTTAATTCCATTAAATTTGCATAAAATCATTTAGATTATTGATCATCTCGATGAACAAAAATTTAAAAGTAAACTTATTAGTATAAAAGACTAACAAACTCATTAAAGACGAAACAAAATCAAGAAATACAGCTATTTACCGTCTTTATTGTCTTATCCAATTTTTTTTTTAAAAATATTTATTTGCTTATGATTTTTCAAATTAAGACAGATGATTTATTTATAAAAAAAATAGACAAAAATTAAAACAGAAAATCACTACATATGAAGAATTTGAAGAAAATATATTTTTCCTCACTAGTCGAGCAATTGCTTAGTTAATTGGGTTAAATGAAATTACCGTCTTACCCTTGCTTAAATAAAAAGAAAGAAAGAAAATACTACTCCTATATCTTTTTTATATGGTCAGAGAAAAAAAACCAATCAAACTTATTTTAAGATTTGTTTAGAACCTATAAAATCAAGTTTAGATTCTTTTTTAGAAGAGTATTGAAACATGGTGTGCAAGGGTGTTGAGATGCTCCCTGTCACCGTTTCCAGTGGCTGATTACCTCAGGAAACGCCTTTACCCCAAAAAAAATCCCAAACCAAAAACTCTTTTAATTCCAAAATCCCACTCCCCTGAATCCCTTCCTCCTCTGCACACTCTCTCTCTAGGCTCCACACGCTGCCCTTCTCTCTCTTTCTCTCTCTCTCTCTCTACCCTGTAAATGTCTTAGCTTCCTGTGTAATTCTCAAGAAAAAGTGTCAAACAAAAGGGAGAAGAGAGTGGGTTTAGAGTTTAATTGAATGGTGAACAAGATGAGGATCGTCAAGACTATCGATTCTTCTCAAAACCCAAGTCTCTGTGGATTCTTGGTGGTCGAATCTTATCCCAAAAGGTACTCTTCAAAGATCTCTTCCTCAGATTTGGTCCTCTTTCTTGGCCTTGGATTCATAGATTGGTAGCTTTTATATACACACGGAAAAAAAAAAAGAAAATCCAAAGTACGTATCTGTTCGTGGGAATTACATGTTTTGAGGGCCCTGGTTTTATATATCTATATCTTTGTAATAAAGGGTATGGATTTGATGGGTCTGATTCAGTGTTTCCCACCTGTGTTTGGAGGATTTAGGGCGTTTATTGGGTTAGGGTTAGATATAATCTTTATTTAGCGTTTCTTGTAAATCTCTACCATCGTCTGTAATAATGATCAGAGATTCAGGAGATCTGCTATTTCTTTTTCTTTCCTCTTTTCTTGATTCCTCCAGAAATCTCTCCCAATAAGTTTTTGTCTTTTTTTTTTCTCAATTTTTTATTTGATCATTTGGGGTTCTATATCTAGTTTTCACTTCCTTGATTCCATACTCAAATCCGAATAATAAACTGGGTATTTGATATTTTGTCATATTTGATGAATTTTAGGGGCGTTTGTTGTGGGAAATAGTATTTTAGGTCTGGGGTTCTGATGTAGGTTTTGGGGAGGGTTGTGGTCTGGTGATAGTATGGTGGTGTTTATGTGGCTGTTATTTTGTTCACTGGTTCTGTTGGGATGAATGTTCGAAACCCATTTGTGGATTGTCTCCTAAGAGCAAGGGAGACCATTTGAAATGGTAGATTTAGTTCTGTATATGGAGAATCATCATCTGTCCACCCTTTTGTCCATGGATTCAAGCGGCTCTTCATCGCACGAGATCGAGTTGAATCACCACGGTGCTCTTACGTGTCCCCCTGATATCAATTTACCCCTTTCTGCGGAGCCCAGCCCGCCTCCACAGCCGTGGAACTCGGACCCCTGTGAGATGCTTGATGTGGGTTTGGGTCCCCAAGCGTATGAGACTGAGAGTTTCCTCAGTGTTCCCAGGGGACGGAAAGGCGCAAAACGGTTAGATTGCATCTGGGGCGCTTGGTTTTTCTTTAGTACTTACTTCAAGCCCGTTCTGAATGAGAAATCTAAGGCAAAGATAATACGGGATAGTAATGGGGTTTCTGGGTTTGGCAAATCTGATCTCCAGCTTGATGTGTTCATGGTTCAGCACGATATGGAGAATTTGTACATGTGGGTTTTTAAGGATAGGCCTGAGAATGCATTGGGCAAGATGCAGCTGAGGAGTTACATGAATGGCCATTCTAGACAAGGAGAGCGTCCATTTCCGTTCAGTGTAGATAAGGGTTTTGCTCGATCTCATAGGATGCAAAGGAAGCATTACAGGGGGCTCTCGAATCCCCAGTGTGTTCATGGGATTGAGGTCGTCCACGCCCCTGATCTCATGGGTCTCGATGAAGATGAGAGGATAAGGTGGGTGGAACTGACGGGTAAGGATTTGAATTTCGCTATTCCACTAGAAGCTTACGAGTTCAGTTCGTGGAGAAACCTCCCAAACACGGAGTTTGAACTTGAAAGGCCTCCTCTTTCGATTAAGAGTAACCCGATTCAAACCCCTAAGAAATTGCTTAATGGGTCCAACCTGAATTTGTTAACTCAGCCATCTAACGTTAGTAATGGTGATACAATGGACTTATCACCTGTCAGCAAGAGGCGGAAGGAGTTCTTCCCAAATGGGAATGATAACGGTGAATGTTACTTGGCTGTTGATCCTAGTACTGATCGTGTTCCAGACATGGAAATTCACCCTCATGAGTCGAACTGGGTGAATGATTTCACTGGGGTGATGAGGAATGTTTATGGGCCTGTTACAGCCGCAAAAACCATATACGAAGACGAAGAGGGTTATTTGATCATGGTCAGTTTGCCTTTTGTGGATCTTGAAAGGGTAAAAGTTTCTTGGCGAAACACCCTCACTCATGGGATCATTAAAATATCATGTTCAAGCACCTCTCGTGTGCCGTACATAAAGAGGAGGGACCGAACTTTCAAGCTTACGGATCCATCTTCGGAGCACTGCCCTCCGGGCGACTTTGTTAGAGAGATCCCACTTTCGACCCGAATCCCTGAAGGTGCTAATATAGAAGCTTACTATGATGGACCAGGATCGGCATTAGAGATTATGGTGCCGAAACTCCACGTGGGTCCCGAAGAACACGAGGTTCGCGTTTGCCTTCGCTCATCTTGGGAGAAATAATTTATCTTGGCTTGAAAGGGGGCATATTTTGAAACTGTAACGGTGGTTTACATTGGTGTTTCTTCATTGTTTACTAACTATGTAAGGAACAGTGTAATCTGAGGACAAAATGTGCATCTCCATTTTCCATTTGTATTATTAGGTAAGGTGTTGTTATGGCTTTTGTTATTGGTTGTCCTTTGCTTGTAGTCACTTTCGAAATTTACTCTTCTATTTGAATCCCTTGTTCAAGTTTATTTTCTCTTATCTGGGTTTGGGCGTGTCTCCCGTCCGGTCCAGATATCATCTTGCTTTACGGTTATATTTTCTGGGTGAATGGTGATGCTCGTCGTCGTGGTTTTTAGCTTGTTCTTGCCTTTCTCGGCATTGCAGTGCAAGATTTTTAGTTTGGCCTTCTGGTTTTTTCTTTGAGTTATTTTTTGGCATACTGAGTTGCTGTTTTAGGCATGTCATATTTACCTGTTGAACCGGTCGTAGCTCTTATTATCTTCTTTATGAAGTCTTTTTTAATACCAAAAAAGTTCATTATGAAGTCCTTTTTAATGCCAAAAAAGTTCAATTTTTTAACAGCAGTGGGAAATGTGCTGAGTTGCTCTATTTAACTTCTTCCAAGACAAACCTTCCTCAGAAGACTTACGAACTCAGTTTGTAAAATGAACTCTTTTTTTTTTTTTTTTCATTGTTTGATGTGCATCCCTTTTCACACGATGCGTCCAGGATTAGTCGGGTGGTTAATGCCTGAGACTTAAATGCTTCTTTCCCTCTATACTCCATGTTCAAAACCTTTTGGATGCGATCAACTCTCGTGGGACGAATTTTTTTTCCGATTTTAATTGGGTCCCTCAGCGGCGCGATGAAGCTGGCAGCTGGCAGGTGAGTTATCATCAAGAAAAAGAAAACAAGATGGTGTGTCCCCTCCATTCTGCTTATCCACAATGCCACTGTTCTTATTATATGCAAACTTTGGAATAAGTGATATGTGTGGATCCTTGGAGGAAAAGTCAACTAATTACTCCCCAAAAAGATTTTGATAAAAGCTCCTAGATATGACCTTGTTCATTTAACTAGGGGAGTTGGTTACTTCCCAAGGATTTTGGCTCTCTGTGTGATGGGACCATATATTGTCTACACAATTGAAGCCAATGGTAGTGGGTCACTGTAGGAAATGGAAGATAATTGAGGTTAACTGTACAGAGAACAGGTCCAAGCATTTTGTTGTGGAATCCGTGTCAAATTGTGTTTTTTAAGGTCTTTTCCAGGGAAAAATGCAGGTGGGACTAGTAGGGGACCATCTGTTTTGGACTTGCTATTTTTTTTTTTTTTGGAATTACATCTGAAGGACTGGACGGTCATGTCCCTCCATTTTTGGGTCCTTTCTGGGTGTAATTTGATAATCAAGGGCAGATTTAGACGTGCAAGCGGGTGGGCGGTCCCTGTCCACCTCCTAATCATTCCATTAGTTTTATTACTCCGTACATCCTGAATTTTTTATCCATTTTTCTGAATTTGTATCATTTTTAAATTTATTTATTTTATCTTTTGATCTATTTTAAAAACTTTGGTTTATAGATTAAAGCAAGATCTCGCAAATAAGATTCGTATTGAATATTTAAAACCCGAAATTGTAAAAGTGGACAAGAAATTTGGGACGAAGGGAGTACATTTTAGATTTTATTTATCATGAAATAAGGTTCCCTAAAAACTGTATATTATGTATAAGGAAGATATTATGTTGTTACTTTATGAATGTCTATGATTTGATTCCCTTCATATGTATCTCGCATCCACTGAAGATAGAGGTTAACTTCTTGAATCTCATCCAAAATATCAGTTACGTCAAAAATCATGTTGATCGGTTAAAATCCGTCTTTCTTTGAAACACAAGGTGAAAATGAGTTATGATCTAGTATAGGAGTATTTTCTTTTTGTAATTTTTTTTTCAAACGTCATTTTACTGCCTCTTGTTTCCACCAGGTGGTGCAAATCTTTGTAAGAAAAACATTCATTGCAAATCTTAAGTTAAAGTCATTCCATGTTTTTTTACCATTCCAAAAGGAAGTTGAAGTCTTATACTTATATCTCTTCCTTATCCTCTCTTTCATTTGGATTCATATTAGATAGGTGGACTTTATAAACGTCAGATAATGGGCGTTTATTGGCTACTCCCTACGTCGTAAACTACTACGAAAAGTCATACTACAATATTTGGATTGGAAAAGTAAAATAATTTTATATATGGAAAATGCTGTAAAAAATGTATCGATATCTGTAAAAGCATATTGACATCCGTAATATGTGTACATATTGATATCCTAACTTGCTTGTAATTATATGCATATTATCCTCCGCCTAATAAGCGGATGCTAACAAGGCCCCTTGCCTAGGATTCGGGAGTGTTGGAGAGCATGTTGGAGATCATATCCGGACCGTCCAAAATTATTTTGAACAGTTCGGATTTAAAAACAACTCTTCCATAATCATGGAGGAGTTTATTTTAAATCCGTCAAACTTATCCCATCCTGAAAAAAATAGTGAAATTGTAAGTGTATTTTACGTTTTACGTGATATTTTCACTCTCTAGAGTCTAGAGATTTGATGTTGATAGATTTTTCTCTCTCTTCTTTATGTATGTTTTTTTTTTTTTTCAACATTTCTTTATGCTGTTACAATAACTATTACGGCAAGTGCTTTGATTTGTTACTCTAATTTGTCGGCTATTGATGGTCAAATACATATATTCCTTGGGCGGAGGTGACGGGATCACTCCCATTTTAAGCACAAAAAAAATATTTACACCTATACTACTTTTGGTGTCTGAAGTTATATATTCTTGTTTTAATTAGGTTTATTTGGCTTGCAAATGAGAGAGAGAGAGAGAGAGAGAGAGAGAGGTATTCAAAATGATATGATGAAATCCATCAACTACTCTGAGATTAGGTTATTAAATTATTGTTATTTCAATGGAGGAAAATAACTCATATAGCCGATCCCAATTGATTTGGGAGATAAAGCTCTGGATTAGTTTGGTTAGTTATTAACGTAAATTGGTTGTGTTCAATGGCAGAACATGAGCAATTTTCAAAGAGAAAATGGGTTAGAATAAAATGTGATGGCCTTATAAGCAATTTTCAAAACAAAAAAGAAAACACATTAGTGGTCTTGTAATTAAATCATGGGTGACTATTTTGACCTTAAAATAAAAATCGCTAGCCCCGATTTCTTTTCACCCCTTTTCAAAAATCCCGAATCTTAAGGTAGAACGGTACTAGCATGCAATAGGGCTAAATAGAATTAACCTTGGAGGTGGGGGCATTTTAGGTATAGACTAAGTACGTAAAATGGGTGAGAGAAATTGGGGTTAGAGAGTACTTATTTTTTGGGTTAAAATAGATTCACCGTATGAAATATCTTAGAGTAAAAAAAGTACTCCACAATATTTCTCGAGCCAAAAATAAACTCGTCATTTATCACGTGACAAGGGTAGAATGGTACTAGCATGCAACATGGCCCGATTACTAACGAAGTTGGGGGGTCAGTAGACCCATGGGAATTTGTTTTTTCTGTTATTATGTAGGAGAAATTTTGATTTGTTGCACTGACCCCATCCTGCATGAAATTGGGGTGGGTGTTGTGCACTCTTCGGCCGTCCGATCATGTTTTGGACGGTCTGGATGCATTCGGCAATTTTAATTTAGTTTAAATTTACTTTTATCGGTAAAAAATCAAAACACATCCGGATCGTTCAAAACACAATTGGACGGCCGAGGGGTGCACAACACGATGCATAGCACCTAAGTGCACAACACTTGATATATTATTCGGTTTAGCCAAAACAATCGCATGGTCTGTTACATTTCGGCTGATTCAAGTCTATGGCCAAAACTCATTTTCGAAGACTAAACGGGGTGTTTGGGAGCCTGCTTTTCGACTTTTCATTTTCAACTTTTTGGCTTTTTGGATTATGATCAGAATGTATTTTGAATTTTGTAGGAGTGTTTGGGAGAAATGCACATAATGCATTTTACAATAGAAGTAGTGTTTGAGAGAGAAATTATAAAATGAGTTACGGCGTGATTGTTTACCACTTTACCCTTACTGCTTTATTACGGTATTGGACAATATTTTTTTCTCCACCATCTAATAGCATAGTACGTAAAATTTTACACATATTTAAGGCTAAATTGTAATTTGTAATATTTACAAGGTAAATTTGTAATAAATACTAGGAGTAAATAGATACAAACATATACACCCAGATCTGGTTCACAACCAGAGGAGCCTAATTTATTCATTGAAAGCCACGCCCAAATCACCTATTTCTATCTCTCTCCAGTCTTGTGCTTGTCTTTTTCTTTTTCTTTTTCTTTTTTCTATTTGATTTTTGCTTGTATTGACTCATCAAAAAGAGAGAATCAAAGAGAGAAAATTGATCTAATCAGAGCCACCCACAAATTTGCTTTCAGACTCTAGCAAAAATTGCGGCTCCGGCGATGATGGAAATCAATACCTGTATGTATATATCTGGATTGCATGCGTTTTCTGCCTATTCCCCCCCTCTCTCTGTCGTTTGTTGTGGTAGAAAAATGGAATAACATAAACAGGGGTGAAGGGTAGAATGGGAGAAGAATTTGAGGGGACCATCAAAACCAAAACTAGGGAAAATCTGAAAAAGGAGAATGCGAAATGAGAATGAGAAAAGGAAGGGCTGAGCTGATTTTGGGTTTTTGCTTCTAACATCCAAAATGGTGAATGAGTTTTGGAGAATAGGTTTTGAGAATCTGGCTCCCAAGCAGGAAGAAGGCAAAAATGAGAATGGAAAAATGCAAGAATCGGTCGCCCAAACAGGCCCTAAAGGCCCGTTTTGGGCTGCCAATGCCATGTTGATATCCTTCTTGGATTTGCTCCTAATGGAAGTCACAAGAACTTCAATGGTGGTTGTTCTAATTTCTGGGCTTAAACTCAAAACTGACTTATTGCGTTTTACGAGTACATTAACCCAAAATACTTAAGCCGGAAATTAGAACAACCTCGACCCTTATGTCGAGTCATAATTCTCACTTCTTGTTTCTGCACTCCAACCCCACGTATCACACTTTTGAGAAGTTATCTTCAACCCAAATAGCAGTTGGAACAATCCTTAGCACCATTTTCCACCATTTTTTGATCTCCACCAAATCATTGTTGCCGAAAATTAAGGTGTCATTTGCAAATTGCTTGCAGATGAGACACTGAAATTCCATTAGCTTCAACCTGTACTCGATCCCCGCAGTGTTCCCATGGCTCCTTGGCTCTTTCAAAAGAATGTTTCAGGCTTCCACATTTTCCAATTGTGAATAGAAAGGGGGTCCAATTTCCTCTTTGCATATGGAACTCACTAGTAACAGAACCATTAATTATCACGGACATAAATGCAGATGAAATGCATTCGAAGATCCAAGAGTGTGGAAACATCAATCTCAAAACCAATTGGCAAATGAGTGGAGAGGTCCCAGCATATATTAAGTGATCACCCATTTCTCTCCTAAGCAATGTGAGACAATATTTCTGAACATCCTCACGTGCAGCCGCATTTGAGGTCTGTCACGTGTGGCCACTTTTTGGGTCCTATCATCGTGCAACCTTTTTTTGCTGGTCTGTCGTGAGGTGTGGATTGTAATTTATTTATTTATTTTTATTTTTAAGTTTTTTCCGAACAACCTTACCCTTTCATAACCCTAACAATACGGAGAGAACCATTTGCTGCTGAAGCCTACATTCTGTGGCATGTTTATTAGAAAAAGCCCAATTTACAAAATCATAAGCCTTTTCCAACTCGAGCTTTAGTAACAAACCTCCATTCCAATATATTTCCAGTGACGTATGACCTCATTTGCTAAACTCCATCCAAACTTTGCTAAGACTTTAGCCAAGATCTTACAAGTGCTACCAACGATAATATATGGTCCTAAATCCCTAAAACATGCTCCAACCCTTGTTCGGTTGGGTTTTTAGAACCCAGTTTTAAGACATTTTTTTTAAAATGAGTTTCAAAAGTTGGTCTTCTCCTACGATTTGAACTCACCTTCACCATGCATCAAAGAGATCGTACGATAGATGAAGAACAACAGAATTGATGTTAATTAAGCGTCGATGATGTACTGTGTACACAAACCATATGAAAATTGTAATACTGTATCCGTATGCACGAAGTATAAGAAGATGGGAAATACAACACGCATGCAATAGTGAAAAGATAATGAATATGGAATAACAGGATGGGAACTTGTCACTGTACAACCAAATACCAAAATACATAACAAGAAGATGAAATACATAATAAAAAAGTGGACTCAAATGGAAAACATAAGAAGTCTAATTAGGGCAAACGGTAATCACACAAATGTTAACATCCAAAGTGAAAACACGAAAATAGCCAACAAGGGTCAAACCTAAAAACTGGAATGTTCACAATACAACAAACTCCAGTGAATAGCACGGTCTCACTGCTAGTAAATAATTAGAACTCAGGAAAAACCTTGGTTTAGAAAGAATAATGGTTAAAGTTCAAGTATTATACCAAGGGGGTCAAAGGTTAAAATCAAGGTATCATACTACTGGAATCAAGAGTCTAAGTTGGAGTATTATGTTTTAAAAATTAATTCTTAATTTAATTTAAGAAAAAGTGATCGGAGTTTGAGTTATCCAAATATCTAAATTATTAAAACCTAGAAAGTTGATGAATTCAATTCACTCCAACCTCATAACCAAGTAGTAATCGTATTAATTGAAGTAGTAAATTGCTAATACGATAATAATTCGTTACAAAGCTACAAGCCTAGCGATATTACCAAGAAAATTGCTTGCATTGAGCTAAGGGGGCATAACATTTCTTCTTTTGACACGATACTTTTTGATTCTTTAAATAATTAATCTTGACACGACTTGCCTTCCTTAAGCATGGACTATCGTAATCCTCAATTTCATGCACCAAGAAATTATATGTACGATTATATCTTTGTGATCACAGAAATCAAACACGTGTACAGAAGATTAAGAAAAATTAGGGGTGGGGATCGTGCCGTGTTGTGTCGTGTCATCTCATGTTCGGGTTAGAATTCTCTCAAACTTAACTCGACTTGTTTATCTTTCCGTGTTATCGTGTCATGTCATATTCGTGTTTTGTGTCAGAAATAGTCAACCCTAACCCACTAACTTCATTTCGTGTTTTCGTGACCTTTCATAAATTTCTGTGCCGTGTCGTGTTGTGTTATATTCGTGTTCCGTGCAAAAAATAGCCGACTCTAACGTGTCAGGTTCGTGTCAATAATTCTCACGCCTAAGAAAAATAATATAAAAAGTAAAGGATAAATTACATTAAACCCCCCTTAACTATGACACATTAGCACTTTACCCCCTTAGAGTTTAAAACTCAACACTTAACCCCCTCTAACTATGTAAATCCCAAATGCTTTAGACGCCGTTAACGGGAAACGTTAAATACCCACATTGCCCTCAGTCGGCAGGTTGGGGCCATCAATTTTCTCGGTGGCATTTTCATTAAAGAGGCCTGAATACAACGCCGGCGAGAAGTTCTTTCCATCGACAACGGTAACGACGTTAGCCCCTCCGTGGTCCTCTGCCGTTCTTTCCATCACCATCTCCTCCTCCGCCGTGGTCCACCGAAGCGATCCTCATTCAAAACACACATCAAAAACTAACGAAAGAACATCACAATCGCCTCACCTACTCCACTGCAACTACTTATCGGAATTGGCCCCTGAGAGGGAAGTCGTTGTCTTGGGTGCCGCCACCCGCATCGGTCAACCGCTCGCACTCATGAAGCTCAACCCCCGGCGTCGCCACCACCGATGTCAGCCATATCAACACGAGATCTGAGAAGAAAATAGGTGAATAGGTGCGCCGTACGCCGGCAAGAGAGGGAGAGACCATGGAAAAGGAATCTACGGCTGCAAAATCCAATACCAGAACTGGGTTTCAAAGTCATTGAGGATTCAATTTCTTGGACTCGGACTGGGCATCCATTGCGTTGGATTCAAATTCAGATTGACTCTGCACTAATTTTCGACAATCGGTTTAAGATCATATTGTACCGCTAATTGATAGGGTTGGGTGTAAGGAAGAGATAGAGAGAGAGAGAGAGAGAGAGAAGAAGAAGAAGAAGAAGAAGAAGAAGAAAAAGAACAGCCTTATTTATTGGGCTGGTTGTGATCGTTGGAGCCTTTAATGGGTTCCTTATGATATATACACATTGTGTATATATAATACGTTTGAGAAGACAAGGGCAACTTGGTCCGAATTTATCATTTCAACTGATTCTGTCCATAAAAGTGACGGATTGAAAACTGAAGGTGGTTAAGTGTCAAGTAATCATACCAGAGGGGTTTGATCGGTCGGGTTTAATAGTTCATGGGGAATGAGTGAAAAACAGAGATAATTAAGGGGGGTAAAATGTAATTTAGCCAAAAGTAAAGAAGGGAGGGAAATGGGTCCTAGGCCAAACCAAAATCAATTTCGCATTCGTAGAAGCGGGAACAAACAGTGTTCTTCGTTTCCGAAGAAATAGAAGGAAAAAAAAAATCCGAAAAGCTTCGAGGGTTTGCCCTCGATTACTTCTCTCTCACTTGATCATTCACAGATCGACAACAGATTAACATTCAGGTATCAATTTAAAACCCTAAGTCCCTTTTTCACTTATTAATTTGTAATCTTAATCAATCTCTATCGCGTATATACGCATCTATTGACACGCATTAATGTTGCTTTTTCTTATTAGAAGCATATATGGTTCCAGTTTTTTCGAAGTTTTTTCAGCTTGAATGATGAAAACGTAATCTTAATCCTAGGAATGGAATTTCCGTTCGTTGTTTGGGTGTCTGTGAGAGGTTGGTTCCGAAGCGAATTCGAGATTTATTTGTGTCCTCTGAGATTGATCGATTTTCTGCTAACTGGTTGGTGATGGTCCATTGATTGAAGATTTTGTTTTAGATTTATCGTTTGTTGAATATTGATACTTGCAGGGTCAGACACTGGATTGTACTAAGTGGGGGCCCTAACCACATGTATTCCTTAGATATTACCGAAATTCTCATCCTTGCAGGTTAACTATTAAGTCATAGTGACATACTATATGCATGTCAAAAAATCACAAAAAATAGATTGATGTATGTGTTGCTACTTGCTAGGTTTGGGGGAGGGATGAGATTATGTGTATAATGTATATAACTATATATGTTGCCCCCATTTAATTTGATTCGTGCGACCAAAGAATGGTTAATAATTTGGAAGTTTAGGGGTTCTTTCCACACATATATATGAATTTTAGGGCCTTTTTCCATCCAAGAGACTTGCAACGGCCAATCCCATGGAACTCTTCTAAAAGTTTCCTGAAAAACTAGCACAGGTAGTGGGAATATGTGACATTGTGCTGGGGCTGGGGCACCTACCTGCACTCCCTGTGTCCTCCGCTGGATACTTACCAAACAATTTAACCCTCGATGTATTGCGTCGCTATTATTAGTAAGTGTGATTGTGTTCTTAACCTGTAAATTTAGGTGTTTCTCATGTATACAAGTCATCAAGTTGAATGTGAAAGATGTAGCCCTCTGGGGCTTTGTGTTTGTTAATGATTGACCAAACCACGGTATGTCCTCGTGGTCTTGCTCGTTAGTTGGTTCCACTATTATCCGCATGATTCATGGTCATGGGCATGATGGCTATATTATCTTGTTACTTATTGCAGAACTGCAAGTGATTTTCACAATGCAGTGGAAATCATGTCCTTGTCATCAATGTGATCTTTCTTGCCCTGTTTACAGAAGAAGATTAGTATTTTGTTATGTCTTCTATTTTGCTCATCACTCATTTGTTGCAGGTTTGTTGATTCGGAGATATCGTATTATTCTGCTGGGTAATTGAAAGGTCTATTGCTTGCTTTGTTTCTTGAAGTAAGAAGTGCGGCTACCATAGTGCGATGGATAACAAATCCTTGGGAGGTGCTTTTGGCGGCTTCGGTCATAAACATTGTGGTCAAGAATATTCTATTCCAGCATCGACGAACTGTGATGGTACTGCAACTGCGTATGAAGCTTCTCAGAGATCAAACCAGTTGTCTATCCGTGATGATGGGTACTTACCTCATTCTTTCCGTTCTTTGTTTTCCTTTCCCAAAAAAGCTTGTAGACAATGGACTCTAATCCTAATGATGTTTCTGCTATTTTATACCCATACTATGGATCGGTTGGTGCTTTGATATATATTTTTATCAAGGCTTTGTTTCTATGTCTAACTCCATACTCCAGTTACCCAAATAGAAATGAGGGAAAGAAGAAACGTGTATCAAAAATTGTGGGTGGAGGACTGCGCCAGATCAGTATCACAGGTTAGTAATTTCTTTTATTTATGCTGATAAAAAAAGAAGAAGTAATTTCTTTTATGTAGCTTTGATCGCTTCCAAGTTCCATGCATCATGATGTGCCTATTTCAATACTCGTATTTGTTTTTGTTTTATCAATGGCACTCAGCAATGTTAACTCGTTTTTTTTTTTTTTTTTGTTAGTTATGATTCCTAAAAAGTGATAGAAGTGCCATATGATGCTTCTATTACACAGAATATGCCCAAAGCTATATATATTATGCATTCACTAGTATTGTTTGGCAAAATTATCATGATATTGTTCGAACCTGCTTTGATTTCTTGCCAGTTGGTAACAAAGTGGAGAGCAAGGGAAGAACAACATATAGTGAGGTACTTTTTCTTTCTCCCATTTGCCCTCTTCCCCCTTTTTGGTTTGCTCAAGAAAAAAAATTTGCTGGGGAGAGTGGTGAGATATTTCCACCCTACATTTTGCACCAATGGTTAAGCTTTTTGGTGATTCCGGAATTTTGCCTGAGGACCAGTAAAGATAATAATGTAAGCGAACAACAAAGAATGAGTAAAACATTTGTATAATGAAATGGCTGAGTTGTGACCTATTATTTCAAACATCAACCCAAAAAGATGGCTTTAGCAGTTCGCCCACTTCATTCGACTTCATTCCAGTGAAAGATGGCTTTTAAGTTAACTATGTAAATTTCACCCACTTCATTCCAGTGAAAGATTTGTTAGGTAAAAAGAATAAAGATCAATCACAACAATAGAAGCAGGACCCATAGATTTACATAGTATTCCAGGATTGCTGACGTTCATGGCTCACTCCATAGATATATAAGAAGAGAGTTACAGTGATGGCTGCAACATTAGCCAGCATATATGATGCTTGGTTTACATCAACAACTTACTGCAATACCCTTAGCACCCAAAAGAGATTTTGCCAAACCCAACAAGATTGTGTATAATTATTCGTAAGAGAGTAATTTACGTATGAAGACCTTACTGGCTTGGAAACATATGCTGTTAAATATTCACATTATTTCCATCTCACTATCTAGGTTTAATTGAGTTTAATCACTCTATATAACTTTTAGCCAAAGACGTGGAATTTAATTTCCTAAAGCTGATGAAAAATTGTAGGTGTTACCTGGCTTAGTGCAGTAAAAAAATTATTCCGATCGTATCTTGTACATGATAGGGTCACAATATCTAGACACACATCAGTGCAGTTTCTAGGTTTGGGTATGGGCCAACAGTATGTTGGTCTAATCTCCTCAGTTGTTTTACTCCTATGACCTATCCTATGTCGTGCGGTATTATTAGTTCCTTTGTTTTTTTTTGCTAAGCATTATTAGTTCCTTTGTTGATGAGTTCCAGGTTGCTGATGAAATTGTAGCGGAATTTACTGAATCAAACAGTTCAGCAGTTTCTCTAGATAAGGTTTAATTTGACCCAAGAAACTTATTATCCGTCTATGAATTTACTATGCCAGCTAGATAATGCCTTAATATGTGATGGTTTCAATCTTAGGTTGAGGAGAAGAATATACGGAGGCGTGTATATGATGCACTAAATGTTCTTATGGCACTGGACGTTATTGTTAAAGAGGGTAAAGAAGTTCGATGGAAGGGTCTTCCTAACACAGATGTGAAGGATATGGAGCAGAATAAGGTTGCAACAAAACTCTTTTTGTGATATTAATTAGACGACGGCCTTGTGCCTTTCTCCTGCCTCCCCTATCCCTCTCCCTCCACTTGTACTAGCTTTAATGATGCTAAGACAGGAACACTGGATCTTGAGGTCACCATGTAGAAATAGTATGTAACTTTCTTCATCCCCATGTGGTCTGCTTTGAGGGATCTATGATTTGGTGGCTTAGATGGGAGTTATAGCAAAGGGCTGAGGCCTGGACTGAGTTATGAACTGATTGCTACAGCCTAATAATAGCATCTTCCCCTAAGTTTTCCTCGAGTTAATGCTAAGGGGGCCAAATCCCGAAGGAGAGAGTTGATGACTGATTGTGCATTTTTTTTTTTCTTATTAGCTTGATATACATTTTTTCATTCTGCTTTCATCTTCACACGTAAGACGGGGTTGTGAAGGAAGTGTTGACCAGCTTGGTATACATTGTTGGATCAATTTCCTAACAGTTAAGCTTTTTGGACAACTAATATTTTACTTATTTATCGCCCCATGTGGATTATCATTCGTCTTGTATCAGTGAATTGCACCCCATTTATTGAACTGGTTTTCCTCCTAATTTTACAGATAAAGGGGCGTGTCCTGTCGTAATATTTCTTCACCCGTTGATTGAGAAATTCTCAAGCGCAGTACATAGCAGTTTTGCTTTGAAATATTCAATTTTAAATAAATCTTTATCATTGCAGGCATTGCGTGTAAAGCTGATGAATCAAATTGGAAAGAAAGCGGCCTACTTGAAAGAATTGGAAGAACAAGTAAGTGTCATTTGGTCATCTCTTGGTTACCCACTTAGAGAACAGTATCGTAACAATAGCTTGTCTGAGTTCTGAGGAAATATATTTGCCTCCAGTAATAGAATACGAAAAGTGACTTTATAAGGTAATTGGCATAGAATCAGGAACGCATCAACTCCCGACGCATACCAAACTGTTTTTTGAGACTTTTCTCTTTCTTCTGCTGCAATTGAAATACTTATGCATCTTGGTTTTATAGTACTGTCAATATTCACACTGATCGTGAGGGTAAAAATTAAGTTCTCTTGCATCTGTTCCTTAAATTGTTTCTGCAAAAGAGGAATTCATTCATCGGTGCATATTATTCTATTAATAGTTCCCAGATTCAGTTAATATCTGATAATACATGTGTTAGTGATACCACTTACTTGGAATACCTAATCTTGGGTGCCAGGTAATCATCGGTGCATATTATTCTATTAATAGTTCCCAGATTCAGTTAATATCTGAGAGTACATGTGTTAGTCATACCACTGACTTGGAAAACGTAACCTTGGGTGCCAGGTTATCATCGGTGCATATTATTCTATTTATAGTCCCCAGATTCATTTAATATCTGATAGTACATGTGTTAGTCATACCACTGACTTGGAAAACCTAATCTTGGGTGCCAGGTTACAGTGTTAAATGGCAAAATGGACATTGTCAAGCTTCAAGCATACATTTTGTTTACGCATTCTAAGATTAAGCGAAAAAAAATATAGTTATCTCGGGGAGGTTCTTTGAAATATGCTATATAGTTTGTCAACTTAAAAACTGGCTTTTAGTGGGGATTCATCTATTACAAATGCTTTCACATGTAGATGCCATGTTGATATTTTGTCGAGTTTCATGATTTCTTTGCTTTCCCTCAAAATAGGGAGGCTTGAGTGCATATGAGACTTGGGTCACTGAACAAGCAAAACAGCTTTTACATTACATTACACAAATATCTTTAATCAAAGCAAAAAAAAATAAAAATGTTTACATATAAACTGCGATGACAGGGTACAAAATTAGTGCATGAATAGGGTTTGATTTATAAGGTTTTTCTTTTAAATTAGTGCACGAACAGGGTTTGATTTATAAGGTTTTTCTTTTAGTTAGCGTGAAATATCATTTGTGTTAGTTGTTGATATTTATTCTCTTGCTGAATTAAAATTTAGAAACTGGTTCATCTTCCCTGTACTACCTGTTTTATAATCTAGATTACAGGTCTCCAAAATCTGATGTTGCGTAATCGCCATTTGCTTGCTTCTGGAAATAGCTCTTCTGGGGGGTTTTCTTTGCCGTTTATAGTAGTCCGGGTACATATTTCTTCCATCTTTGCTTTTACCATATACATCTATAGTTGTGCAACTTTGCACTGTTTGTTTTCCATTCTGACTGTGGTAGCATTGTGGTTGCACTATTCCTTTCGTCAATTCTTATAGAAAAATAGATTATTTTTTTTTGGCAGTCCAAAATTTTATTGAAATGGGGAGGGCTTTATATTTGAATATTGGGAGGGCTTTATATTTGAATATTGGGAGGGCTTTATATTTGAATATTGGGAGCCCTTAAATCTTGCATCAAACGTTGTCTTTTGAAGGACTGAAAGTTTGAGGTCTTCTTTGGATCCCTTTTGAACACGATGTTCCTCCTTTCTTGCCATATTAATACAGCACACCACACCAGCCCAATTTCCTTACAATGCTGTGAAAGGATTTCCTACTTAATTTGCATGAGTCATTATATCTCATCATTCCAGGACACGGTGAGCTTTAGATATGCCACAAAAGGAGTAGACCTGCTGCCGTATGTGCCTGGAGTAGTGGCAGTTGAATAAACTATGGTGAAGGTCTTCTTTTTGTGTATTGTAGAAGGAAAAAGCGGGGACAGCCCAGAATTAATAGAACCAGAACCATTGCACTATGGGGTAACACAACACGGTAGCATTCCAAGTAGCAGCTACTTTGAAAGCAGGTGATGGAGAAGTAGTCCATAGGACTTGATCCTGCCTAGAGGCCCTAGAGTATATTGAAGGAGAAAACTGGGAAGGAGATAGGCAGGGGAAGGCCATAACCATTGGGGCATTTACATTTACACCACAGTAAACACCTTAATATTCAAAGGAATCCCTGAATAGGCTATTATCCTGGGGCCAAAATCAATGATGAGAGAGCCTTGAGGGAGCCAGGTTGCATGCCCTTGAAAAGTGTTTTCCCATTACCAATAACATGTTAACAGAAGACCTAATAGCTCTTAGACTCTGGCAATTTCCTCCAAGAACGGTTTGAAGGAGTTCCTAGGCTCCTTGATTAGGTGTTTGTTACACCATTGCACCCAAAGAGATAGGTGCCTAGAACATGTAGAAGCCCAACCTTCTTTTCTTTGGCAAACAAACAGTATGCCATGCCATGCTACTTCGTACCATTGTGGATGCCTTTTGTTGTTTGTTTGTGAGCAGCAATTAAGGTTGTATTTAATTTTTCTATGCCGGGCCTTATCTTGTTCCACTATCGAGTAATTCTCTTATAGTACCATGACCTCCCTAAGTATCCAATGCTAGGACCCGAGAATCAGCGGATACAATATTAGCTTCCATTCCTCTTCGATTTGCTGATTTATTAATGCAAGGACCGGAGAACCACCGGATACACTATTATCTTATGTACCCAAGAGAGTCATTAAAAGTCTAACTGACATGGCACGTCTGAATTGGTTAATTCATTGACCTTCATGTCTTTGTGCGAGTATAACTAGATGCACACCACATTGGATGCTTAATGTGGTAGGAAATTTGGTATTTCGTCCCTTTTGTTGCACACAGTTTTGGGTTATATGACTGTTATTTTCGTACACCAATTTCTTAAGTACTTGCAAAATAAACCAAACTTAAATTGTTGTCACAGGGTTTAAAATTACTCATGTAAGATAAAACTTGCTCTGGGTATATAAAGGACTAATATGCTGGTACTGACCATATTTGATGTGGCTCTGTTGTCTGATTACATTGGTGACCATTGTACCCATTTACACGGGCCTTAAAGAGTTTTTCTTGCACGAGGCATGCTCTAAGTTGACTTAAGATTGCATATGTTGTCATTGTCTAGTGACTTTTGTTTCCGGTCTTATTGCTTTGTTGACTGATGTTTACAATGAAACCCCTCGTAGAGCAACTATATTGTGCTTGCTGACATTAATTGGCACTATCTCAATCTCTAATTTCCTTATTGCACACATTTCTTTGATCTCGAAAGAATGTTTTTCTGATCTCTGTCGCTCTCTCTCTACACAGACGAATCCTCATGCTACAGTTGAGATTGAGATATCTGAGGACATGCAGCTAGTACATTTTGACTTCAATAGGTACAGGGTGACTTCTTCCCTCATTGTAGTATTATTAGTGGTCATTTTTCTATTATTTTCAGAATTGACAAGCGTCTAATTGAATACCAAGGGCCCATTATCTTCTAATTTGGTAAATTTTAGCTCTGAATTTTCTGTTTTAAGTTCACAGTAGAGGCTAATCCGTGAAAGAGAGATCGCGAGAAGTTGCTTAGAGAATTGCTTTTGACAAAGAGATTGTGATAATTGGATTAATTGCTTTTCATATTCTGCTGGCAGCACCCCATTCTCGTTGCACGATGATGCTTACATTCTCAAGTTATTGCGCTGCTACCAACATCCCGAGAGTAGACACAATTCCCAGATGTCTTCGGTTCTATCTTCTTCAAGCTCTGACATTGCATCTGGTGGAACCAAGTCATTCTGCTGGAATTCTGAAATTGACATGTCAAAATGAGCCCTTTTCGAAACATGGGCTAATCCTCAACATCTGTGTAAGAACATAACGAGACCAAATTTATTGAAGACATGTTAGTGCACATTGTTACGAAGTCGTTTTCTCAGTTACAAAGGTATGGGCGTGATAGGTGATAAGCAATACTTGGTAGTTATATTGTTTGCTGCCGGTATTTATCCTCGAGTCTTCCGGCTAAAGAGAGACTGTAAATAACCTGTACGATGTTATTACTAGCTACAAATTGTAAGGTTGAGGCACAAAAGAAAATCACGGTGTTTACATAACCGGTTTTTGGTGTTTTCGAACTTGGTGAACGGATAACACATTGTAGCTTATTGGACATTTGCTTGTCTTCATAATTTTAAGGGTACGGATCACGTAATTGTTTATTTGCTAACTGTTTTTTTGTAATGACTTGAGTTCCTCACATAAAGTTAGGAATTGGCTTAAATCAATTTTTAAGTTGATATATTGTGAGAGAATGATCTGTTTCGTAGAACATAATATATCAGTTTTGAGTTTAAGACTGGAATTGAAATAAGATTCTGCTTATGTAATCCTATATCAACTTATAGTTTTTTTTTTTGTTAAACAATACTAGGATCTCTTGAAGGTTGTGCCACAACTACAAGACATGTATTCTTGTTTCAAAGATAGAAGTGTGATCAGGGCTTGATCGGGTGCAAGGCCGGCTTTGAGATTATCCGGGCCTAAGACGAACTTGTAAAATTTAGGGCCTATGTTTTCTTTTAAAAAAAATAAAAGTAAAACTAACCTCAAAATGATAGTTTTTTTTTATTGCAAAATCTCAAAATGATAGTTACATGGTCCTATATTTGTTTTTTATTTTTTAAGGTCCATTATAGGTTTTCCAAATATGTCTAGTCCACCTCATATTTCCATAACATCTCTAATCCATTTTTTGCATTTCCTAAGGTACAAGGTCCATTCTTCCTTTTTAATAGACAAATATACCCCCACATTAATTTATTACATAATACACCCTGCCGGAAAAGTCGCCGGCGCAGATAACCATATCTGGACTCACAAGATATGGTTATCTAAACATATAAGATATGGTTATCTGGACTATATATATTTTTTAAAGCCTATTTGGGATCAGATGTGGTTGTCTGAAATATATCTTTTTTTTTAAAGCCTACTTGACACCAAATGTGGTTATCTGAACTCATTAAGAGGATCTGGACTCGCAAAATATGGTTATCTGGACTATATATGTATTTTTTAAAGCTTACTTGAGATCAAATTCCCATCCATCCACATGTAAGACAAACCTATTTTGAGGATAAAGTGTAATTTGTAATACTATGACCACAAAAGAAAAAAAAAAAAAAAACTACTTAAAAAACAGTAGTACTAAAATACTATGCTAAATAAGTATGGTGTGTAGCAATTGCACCCTAACAAAACTCTAAAAAGAGTACTGTACTATCTACCCTACACATTTACTTTGAACAATGTAAAAGCCAGTTGTGTACCATCTACCCTACACATTTTCCCATTAGCCTAACATGGTTTTTTTTTTTTTTTGAACTGCCATAGCCTAACATGTGATGTTCCATTTCCCATAAGCTGCGACCTGGTATGTTTCTACTTTTCTTTTTCTTCTTTTTCTTCTTCTTCTTTTTCTCTCTCTCACAACAATCAAACCTACTCACCGAAGCCCCCCACTACCCCACCCACCACAAATTCGCCGTCGAGATATGGGTCCCGCCAACTGCGGTTCAAGCTCTATGAGCGGTGGCAGAGCGCCAGAAAATTCGAGATCATGGTCGAACATCACAACTCGCAGGCCGGGTCGAGACAAAGGGAAACAGTGTCGATTGAACTTAAAAATGAAGGACAGAAGCCGAGATCTAACTATTGCAGGCATTATTGACAGTTCGATAAGTCATATTTGAGTGAAAAAATCAAGATCCAACGAGTTTCCCGGCGGGATGTTCAGGCACCGGTCACCAGTGGTGATGGCCGAGGTTACGGTGAGGTTTAGTTTTTCGGCGGTAGGTGATGGCCGATGTGGTCATGGGTTAATTTTGGAAGTTAGATTTATCTGGGAGTGGATTGGATTGGAAGTGTTAGCAAAATATGGAGTGGACTGGAAGTATTAGTAAATAGGTATAGTGGACTAGAGAACTATTGGCCCTATTTTTTTTTTCATGATTCGTTTCGTTGTTTTGATTAAAACTCGTTTTTGGTCATACTTATTTTTTACACCAATAAAAAAAAAAATCCCTTTGGAACTGTCAATTTGTGAGAGGAAAAAAATATTCTTATGGAGAAGGAAAAGAGGTCTCATCGATTGAACCATGTATCGATCATTGATTGTATAAGTGATAGATTAAATATATACTCCTTGTGTCCCATTTTGTTTGTCAATTTTAGAAGACTGTGTCAATGTTTTTCTTGATTTTGAGAACTTTATATATTAGAACTAATTTAGAACAATCAAACAAGGTCCATATTGCATAATTTAAAAAATTTCATGTTAGAAGATATAAGCGATTGACTGAGAACACGATCTTCGAAAATTGACAAACAAAATGTGATATGGAGTACTACATACCTGGGTGTACCCATCCAGAGTCCTAATTTTGGGCCAAAATTGAGGGGCATAAATCGGCCTCCTTACTCGCCTTAGCTCAGAGCTGACCCTGATCGGGTGGCTGCAGGTTGGCCCTGGGCCCCTGGCCTAAGACCTAAGAGGCCATCAATTTAGGCCCACAAAAATGTGTGAAAATTAGGTTCCCTTAATTGTTTTAAGGAAATTCCAAGCCACCCCACTTTTTGTGGGGCTTCGTCCAAACCCCATTTTGTCTTTCACTCCTCCATAGGCCCAGCGCGCGTGTAGATGCTGACTTGGACGATTTTGCACAGTGCACGGTAGAATGCCCAGTCTCTCTCTCTCTCTCTCTAATTCATTCAACTACCCTGCTACCCACTCACTCTCTCTCTCCAAAAAAAAACCCACAAAAACTCCAAATTCGGATTCAACGATGGGTGACCTTTTGATTGAGTTTATTTTTCGATTGGTAATGTCCGAGTTTTTACTCTATTTGGACTCACTGAGTTGGGGGAAAAAAAGAAACCGGAATTGGGAATAACTTGGAAATGCTTGAAGCAGCAGTGGAGAGATTCGAGTGTGGTGAATGGCGGATATTCTTCCCAATTTGCAGCAGCAGAGCTGTGGTGGGTATGGTAGTGAAGAAGAGCTCTGCATGTCCCACGAATAGAAATTAGCAAAACCACGAATACAAATTCGCAGTGTTCAAATCCGTAGGGGCATCGGTCGGTTTCAATTTCAAAGGGCACCTGAGGTTGGGTGGTTCCCAAGTTCACCTGCTATTTTCTTTTATTCTATGCGAATTTTTGGGTCCGAATTTCTCAAAATTTCTCAGACTGTCACTGCGAATTTCTCCAAATAAGGTATACATGGGAATCATACCACTGCTAATTTTCAAAATTAAGTCAAAGGAATCATTAAAAATAGATTTTGAAAAAATTCGCAGGGTGCGAACCTGTGAATTTTGCAATTTTTTTCAATTTTCTGAAATTTCAAAAATTAATTCAACCGAATGTATCAATTAGATTTGTGTTTTAATTACATGTAATTTTTGCATTTCTCGGTTGACGATATGTTGATCGGGATCATCCTCTCATATTGTGATTTGTTTTACTCGGTTTTCTCTGTATCTTTTTTCGCCGGGAACTGGTGGTGTATACCTATATCTTTTTTCGCCAGAAACTGGAGGTCGGCCAGGTAGGGTGGTGGTCGCCGGATGTTGGCGACGGTCGAAGAAGTGGGTCGTGCAGTGCTTGTGTTCCGGTTTATCATGCGCGTGTGGGAAGGAAGCAGAATGTATTTGGCATGAGGTGGACTTGGACAGGAAGCTTCGGACAAAACAGGGCCGGCCTATCACTTCCCCGCTAAAAAATTAGCACCCAATACATAAGTCCAACATTTTTTTTTTCATAACAACACTAAGGGGCCCAATATAAAACCCAAACAGCCCATTTTCCACTTAAGGGCCACAACTCAACTTCTTCAACAAATCAGAGGGGTACTGGGCGGAAGACTCGAAATGCCACTGCATGAAAAATGGTAGTACTACTCAGTAAGATGTTGTGGGTGCATCAGTGAGTTTGGCACATCCCTTTCTCTCTCATTTCAAACGTGCTCTAAAACCATGCTTTCCTTTTAATTTTTTTTTTTTTTGACGAACAGGAAAGAGACGGGAAGAACATGAGCCAAGAATATGAAGATCAAGGGAAGCCTGTCGGGCAGTTTTGCTGATAAAAAATAAAAATAAAAAATTAGAAATCAAGGGAGAGAGAAAATGATTAGAGATTAAGAGAGACAAAGATAGAATACATGCTTTTGAAGCTTGTAAATAGTTGTAATATTAGTTTTTTTTTTTGTATTTTTGGTGGATTGTCACTTGCGTACAATTTGAATCTCAACCGAGCTTTCAGTTTATTCAGAAGTTTAAGAAACCTAGGAGGGTTCTCTATTTATATTTACAGAATTATTGTACATGGGCTATTGTGGATACCCGCTCGTTGCGGCCCGGATAGGCCCACAAACCTGCAACAAAAAATCTTGCCAGTATATATGTATACCATGTAGATTATTTGAGTATGTATAAACACCTCATTTTATACTTAGATATATATTTCCATGCAAAGTAAAGAGAGAGTGGGGAAAGGGAACAGACAAGACTGGAACAAAAGCTTCATTCGGTCAGAATATTAAAAAAAAATACTTCTTGGACTGTTTTTACAGTACCCGCCAAAGCACACAAGACTCCATTACTTCCTTTTGTTAATTAAACCAACTATATTAGGAAAAAAGCAATGGAATTGGCCCGATGATCAAGATTTAATCGGGACTTACATGTCTCCCCATTCTTCGGTTTCAGCTTCAAAACATCTCAAGTATCCCGCCTCAAACTGGTATTCTCGGTAGCAAATATATAAATGAATTTTCGTAATCTGATCCAAACACCTCAAGTTATCAAATTATATTACGACGGAATACTTTCTCTCTCTATCAATCACATACACAATCACCACCTTTTTTTCATGCAAGAGGGAGAGCCACTAGATCATTTTATAGTATTTTTAATTTCAATTATTAAATTATCCGAGTGGCAACGGTTCCAGTGCACAGCTTCATCAGTGGGAAAGCTTCAGAGCTAAGAAACAATTCTCCAAACCCTAAAAAGCAATAAAAAACAAAACAACACACACACACACACTATGTGTGTGTCCATCTCTCTACTACTATTATACACATATATATATAGAGCATAAAGCTCCTTTAATTTTCTCAACTTATTCTTATTCTCACTTTATCTCTCTCTCTCTCTCTCTCTCTCTCTCTCTCTCTCTCTCTCTCTCTTGGCCAACCCTCTTGTTGATGTGATTCTCCACTATATTGCCAAGAACCCCATCAACCTTTACAAAAGAGAGAATTAAAGAGATAGCTCTCAAGAACAATGGTTTTTTCCTCCATTCCAGCTTATCTTGATCCCTCCAACTGGCAACAGGTAAGGGTTTTTCTATAATTTCCATTTCCTCTTCACTTAAGTTTCCATTTCCATGGCTTCTTTATACCCCAATAAAGCAAAAAAAACAAATTTTTTTTTTTAAAAAAAAGAGATAAATATTCCTCCCCACTTTTGTTTATCTCTTGTTCTTTATTTCTACCCATCTTTTAACTTTAAATCTCCACTTGAATATACCAAATATTTCATTCTTTTTGCTTTTTGTTTTTGTTTTGTTTCACAGCAATCAAATGCTCATCAAGTTGGCATAATTGCCAGCAGTGGAAGCCATCATCAGCTTCCACCACCGCCTCCAACTCATGGAAGCAGCGTTGGTGGCTCTGGCTCGATCAGGCCAGGTTCTCTGGCGGATCGAGCCAGGATGGCCAACATACCCATCCCAGAAGCAGCCCTAAAGTGCCCTCGGTGTGAATCGACAAACACAAAGTTCTGCTACTTCAACAACTACAGCCTCTCTCAGCCGCGCCACTTCTGCAAGACTTGCCGGAGGTACTGGACTCGCGGGGGAGCTTTGAGGAGCGTCCCGGTGGGCGGCGGCTGCCGGAGGAACAAGAGGACCAACAAGGGAAGCTCAAGCAGCTCAAAATCTCCAGCCAACAGCGGGGATCTCCAGACTAGCGGTGGCGGTGGCGGTGGTTCTACAAGTGCAGTTTCCCCTTCAACTGCCAGTTTACTAGGCTTAATCTCACCACAAATTCCACCACTCAGATTCATGGCCCCACTGAGTCAATTCACAGGCTATGGTCCCTCCGGTGAAGTCGGCCTAAATTACGCCGCGACAAGTGACATGAATTTCCACCTACTAGGTGGTGGTGGCGGCAGCGGCAGTGGTGGTGGTGAGTGGCGGTTTCAACCGCCGCAGATGGGTTCGATGGGTGGGTTGGATTTGACATCCGGGTTATACCCGTTTCATAATCAAGGTGGGATGGATCCATCCTCTGGTTACGTCGGCGAAGTGGGTCTGGCCCGGCCGAGAATTTCTTCCGGTTCAGGGTTTATGAGCAGCAATAATCAGCAATCCGATTCAGTGAAGATGGAAGAAAATCATCAGGAGTTGAATTTGCCAAGGCAGTTTTTGGGAATCCAAGGAAATGATCAGTACTGGACCGGTTCGGGTAATGGTACTAATGCATGGAATGATTTCTCTGGATTTAGCTCTACTTCCACTACTAATCACTTGTGAAAAAAAAAATTTGTGATTTCTCTAAGTCTCATAGTGATTAGTAAAGTCTAGGGTTTCTTTTTTTTTTTTTTCCCTTCTTTCTATTTATTCTATTTAGGGTATCTTTGAATCGAGAATTTACGGAGTGATTCAAAGATGGAAAAGAAAATGCAAGAGATTCTCCTTCAGGAATCAAAGGCATGTTTCTCTAACGCTTTCTTTTCCATCACTGAAGTTCTCCGCGAATTCTTGATCCAAAGACAGCCTTAAGTTAGGGAGTGAGAGTTGCAACTTTAGTAGGGCTAGATCGATCGATGGAGGATTTTGGTGATGGTCTAGGGAATATAATTGTCCCTTGAAGATCGATCGCCTTATGAAAACCCTAGAAATAGTAGTTCATGCTTTCTTTTTTTCCTTTTGGTAATTTTCTTTTCTGTGTTTGAGCATGTTTACATAGATGAATATTGTCCTACTGAGTTGTTGTATTTTTATATATTGCAGTTTTAAGGCCTAATTTCCAGAAGAAATTTTTGGCATTCAGCTAGTTGGATTCAGATTTAATATCTTTGAACCTAAATAGATTTCATTATATCAATGTGAATGTGACAAATTACGTAATATTGAAATGATGAATTATCAGTGTATATTTCGTTAAAATCAAAATTTTGTTTTCATATTGTATTAATCATAAGCTCCTTTTCCCTTTTGAACACTCTCATGTTTTTTTTTTTATGTTCTGAAACGGCAACAAAAAAATACAAACATAAACTCGACAATGGGTAGATTGAGAAAATTGAACACTCTCGTGTTGTAAACCAAAAGTTTGATCATTGTTCGTGAATTACGATCCTATCAATATGTGGACATTTTAAGGACTATATATCTAGATGAAGAATTAATTAGTTGCATTTTTGTTCCCCATGCATTTCCTTGGTAATGTCTCGGATGATCTGCCCCAAAAACTTCACAACCAAATTCTGGTATAAGATCTACAAATTTTAACATCTATATAGCGCTATGGCCCTTTTATATATGGTGTATATCTTTGGATTCTTTCACGATTTCGGATAAGATTCGGGTTTTTTCTTTCTTTCTTTCTTTGGAAGATACAACATTTTGAAAAATCTTTTGATTCTGGATAAATATAGCCTCTTTTTCATTGCCTTTCAATTTTCAGATACCGGTCATCACGTCTTCTTTAGAGATTAAGAAGGGTATAAAGAAGGCTAATATGGTTACTTTATTTTGCTAGATTTTTGGATAGAATAACGGAATTTGGTGGAATATCCATGGCTTAGGGCCTTTTAAATCTTTTTATCATTTTAACCAATAGAAAAAAAAAAAGGGTATAGAAGACTTGTAACTATTCCTTCAAGCAAAGGCTTCTAATCTTGTTGTTCAACTTCAAAGACATATTTGTTACCTTTATTCAAATTCAAAATTTCAAATTGCTTCTCATAGTTGATTTCTACTTGAACAATGACCTATGAAGGGGAATGACATCGAATGATAAGGGTACGTACAAGAATCGGAAAAATTTCAACTTCATGAAGAGCCTCAAGAAACGGAGGTCACACGTTTGAATTCCACGTAATGGTTTATTCCCTAATTGAGATTCGGTGCCAAGTAATTGCGTGATATATGTGTGGGGGGAGGGGACTCCCAATACAAAAACTATCTGGACACGTTTGTGACTAAGTAAATAAAGAAGAAAGAATCATAAACCTAAAGCCATGGCTGTTGAGCTTGCCCATTGTCTAGCAAAGCAATGGGTGAGTACTTTCATTCATGTCTCAATGACCTCAACTTTGGTTTTGGAAATGATCAGGTGCCATCCATGCATGAAATCTAGTGGTAGTATGAAATCATAAGCAATTTTTCTGTTGCAGGCTAATATTGTCGTTAGTGGTGTTTGTTTGGGAGTTTGGTTGGGTTTTGTATGGGGCGTTTGGTTTAGGTTTTTTCTTTTGGGGTGTGTTTTCTTGCTGGGGGTTTTGGTTGGCTGCTTGCCCGCATCAGGTTGTGTTTTTTCCTTTTGGTTCCTAGCATGTCTTGATGCCTCGTTGCTTGGATCCTTTTAATCTTCGTAATTCGTTTTCAAAGGTTAATAAAAAAATTTTGCTGTTAAAAAAAAGTATATTGCCAAATATTTCTTCCTTTTGTTAAATAGATCAATGTTTTTCAAGCCAATTTTTTGATTTCCTATTGTGCATTATTATTTTTATATGCTTTTCCTATACACCTTAACCATTGAGTGATAAATGTATTAATGTAGCTAATTATAAATTTACAATCGCCTACAGAGGGCATTATAAATTTAACGCTGATGGGTTTCGCAGTCGATCATTTGATACCCCTGGTCCTGAATAAACAGAATCGGCTTCAATGTCCCCTAGATGTTAAGGGGTGGAAATAAAAAAAGAAGGTAGATTCTTCGTTCCTAATTTGGTAAGGATTGGCTTTAAAAAATCACAGGAAATGTAATTGGAATTCGTCTTTTCTTTATTTGTATCACTAAGACACCCACCGAAGGGCCGGCCTAGTATATTTTGTATTTCTATAGCTTCATTATATCTTACCGGTCATACATATTTGGAAAATGCTAAGTACCCCGAAAATTACACCGAAAGTAAAATCAAAGGTTCAGATAAACATCCGAGTGAATCTGAACTACTGATTTCACTTTCAGGATAATTATCGGGATACCTAGCAATGCTCATCATTCTTTGGGAGATGCTTACCGTGCATGGATTGCTTGTACCTAGTCCAAATATTCACCTTCCTCTATTTGCGGAGTAATACTGCTACTTCCAATGAAGATCCACCTAGAATTTGGTGACTAACTGAATTACTTTCACCTCTCCAAGGAAAATATACTGTTCAGTTGCTTGCATGTTAATTCGGAGAGAGAGAGAGAGAGAGAGAGAGAGAGAGAGAGAGAGAGAGAGAGAGAGAGAGAGTGTGTGTGTTTCTATGATGATGATTGTGCAATAATTAACAATTGTAGAACCTACTTATGATGTTGGATGAGAATTCGAGGAAAAATTGTTTGGGTGGACATAGGGCACGGCCCTCAACCTAACCACATTGCAAATTCATCTAGAGTCGATGACAAGTGTACGGACTCGACATCAACAACTTATGTATATTCAGATGTTGATGGTGTTGGGGTTCCACGTGCTCTATTCAAAGAATCATTTAATAATTACCCGAGAAGCTATTCTTGAAACAGGTCGATTTATAGTCTTTATTCACCACAAATTATACGATTACTTGAAGTATCGAGTTAAACTAGTACGAACACCTTGAACTATATGGAAAATAAAAATAAAAAATGAGCTACCTCAAGATGACTTAATGATTAGTACTCCTCAAAAGACACACAAAGAATGACTCTCAATCTCATACAATATGAACCCCAGATCAGAATATTTCAAAGCTTCGAAAAACGTGAACCAAAGTCATGGGGTTTGAAAATTTTCTCGAAGTTTGTTTCCCCTCTCCTTCTTGCGGCCCCAAGAATCAGGTAAAGACTGCAGTCCCTCTGCACGCCATTCAACAGTTTGATCATGTGTAATTTACTAGAAAACGGGTCTTGCTAACATCCGTTCATTAGGCGAAGGATAATAAACATATAACAGTGAACAAATTCGAATATCAATGCATATTTTACGGATATCAATATACTTTTACGGATATTATTAGGAGTATTTTTTTGTGATATCGATATACTTTCTACACATTGTCTTCCGTCCAGAGAGTTGAGGGTAGCATTTTTCGAAGAAAATAACCATATATTTATATATTGTACGTATGTCTCTCTTTCAGAGAATCAGATCCTGTGTTTGAACAGATTAATTGGCAATTTCTCATTTGTTCATGCGTCTGACAAAAATCTCAGAAATGTTCTTTGGTCATATGGTTAGGAAGTTTGATGATATATGTGTAATATATATACAGATACCTGATTGCTTTTTCTGTTTAGAAATTGTGGGATGCAGTCAGTCTTTTACTCAAGTAGAAAAGGAAATATCCCCGTTCAAAAAGTTAGTCTACTACGAAAAGATATATAATTTTTGAATAAAATATAAAATATTTTCATGCATAATTTTTTAATTTCTTTTTTTTGAATAGCAGAAAGAATTTTATTAATCAATACAATGCAAAGGTTATATGGATTAAAAGGAGCGAGTGCAGGACATCATCACAACACAATGATAACATCCAGAAACTGACTTATTACGCTTTACGAGATACGTCATTCTCTCACAATTCATCAACTAACAAACCTAACTTAAGCTAGTTTTTGACATGAGTCAGTTTCTGGAATGCCGCCTCCCAAAAAAAAAAAAACTCATTTGAGCTTTTTAATTTTTTTGGCACCAAATCAAAGAACTCATTGAGCATTTTCATTTGGTATCAAGAAATTTGAGAAATAATGAACATAAGTACTTTATTTTTCAATCTGAAACTTACACGTCTTTCTACGTTCGTTTAACTTTTTAAGATGGATGAGTATAATTCAGCGCTGGAGCACAATGCAGTCACCTAGAGCTCTCTCTCTCTCTCTCTTTTTATTTAGTGGTTAATAATGTAGAGCTTATGACTAAAGTATGGACTCTATATCATGTAATGGAGGAGAGACTTACGGTACTGCATAGCCAGGGACGCACGCAGGATTCTCGTATGGATTGACGAACACTATAACAAAATTTAGAACATACTAAAGGCACATCAATCAAGACAAGATAAAATTCTAAAAGAATTATCAACGAATTCGTCATAAAATATTAAAAAACTAATAAGATATTTATAAGAAAATTTTAAAACTTGGGTAGGGCGGTCGCCTGGGTTAACCCTCCCTTATGCATAGCGGTGTCGCATGAGCACTGAATAGTTAGTCCTTAGTTTTGTGTCAAGTTTTCGTAGTTTATTGATTTATCTCAACGAGACGAATCTAAAAAGTGTAAAATTATGGTCAAAACTCAATTTTTTTTTCGATAAAGCCAAAATTATTCCAATAAACTGGTTTATTTTCGGTTTTATTAAAAAAAAATAGTTTTGACCATAATTTTAAACTTTTTAGATTCGTTTTGTCAAGACAAATCAATAGACAACGAAAATTTGACGCAAAAGTAAAAAAATATAATTTTTTTTAATAAAGACAAAACGAATAAACCAAAAAATCAGTTTATTGCTTTTTTTGCCAAAGGATAGTGGATCCGTCTCTGGTTTTTCGCTATTAATTTCTTTGTAGGTGAATGTCAATGGACAATTTCAATCTCATGGGCGATGGTGGTTGGGGTCACTCTTTCAGTAGCAAAGAGGTCTTTAACAAGTCAAGCTGTACAGTAACTTTGACACTTGAGGGTTTTACTGAAAGGTGCCCTAAAACTTCCTCTCTGGTATGAAATCTCTGTCCTAGTGTCTCTATTGTTGTACTATAATTGGCCATATATTGTCACCATCATTATTAAGATTCAAATGTTAACTTTTTCTTTCTTTGCAACTCAAAACTTCGGCCTCCTCAAAGTCCAAATCCTGACTTCATCCACGTATGTCATATGATACATAGTTAGATAAAAAACCGGAACATTAAGTGAATTTTTTTGAGATATGTAACAATCCTTTTGCATTTAATTCAAAGAGAACGTCCAATTTTTCACTATACATGTTGATGTTTAATTCTATATGCTTGTGAGTGTGTGTGTGTGTGTGTTTTTATTTATTTATTTAACAACCATTAATGTTAAACAACAATCAAGGGAGCATTTTTTTTGAATTATTTGAATATCTTTACTATTGCAACCCCACCAGATCACCTGTACCAAAAATCTCATGTATCTCTATTCCCCGTGAATTGTCAGTCACAGAATTACACAAAGTTATCTTACACTTGTATAATACTATTGTGCTATTACGCAGCTGAAAATGCACGGGAACAGAAGTACTGATGATTTTGCCTCACAGAAGAACATACTGCTAGATAACAAAAGAAGTGCCAATTTATTACGTACTGTGAAGGGAGAATTAATTAGTAGGTAAGAAATAGTAGAGATTGGTCATGTTGAAAGGAAAGAATCTTTGATATGTAGCTGCTATTCCAAAGTTGCTTTCTTTTGCTACAACCAAGGCGCTCTCTCTCTCTCTCTCTCTCTCTCTCTCTCTTGCTTACCAAACAACATCCAATAAAGCAACTCCAAATTATTCCAAGTAAAATTCGAACCTGTCAAAAAAGATCTCTCTCTCTCTCTCTCTCTCTCTCTCTCACCTGTCAAAAAAGATCTCTCTCTCTCTCATAGGAATATAGGTTAATTCTCATAATCATCACCTGAGTGTTGGTCGGTCGGTGGTGATCTTTCCTGTTATTGAGCAATCAGTGGGTCTGTTGTTTTCTAGTGATCCCGATATTGTCGTTATATGATTTTTAAAATGCTATGTTCAAAATAATTTTTTTTTTAAATGCCATGTTATTATTGGAAGGGCTTGTTTGTTTTGGGGATTTGAGGTTAAAATATATGTCATGTCGTGGGTCCCAATAGTCCAGACGGGATTTTATATTCCAATAGTGTCTATATCCCGGGATATGAAATTCTATTAGGGAATGAGATTCTATATTCCTCCAGCAAGAGTTGCGAATTGTGACTATTAAAATGTTTGTCGTAGTCCCATTCTGACGCAGCGAAATTCACGAGAGAATAGTTAGCGTACAATTCCAAATGAGATAGATCTCAAATCCTCGAGAGTTCTTGAATCCACAAGAAAGAGAGAGAAAATCTTAAAGTTGTTTATTGATCAAAAGCTGCTGAATAATAGAGATTATATGTCATTTTATAGGGAAATCCTAGCAAACCCTAAAAATTACTAAAAAATAAAATATCTCGGAAATTGGGGAAACTCCCAAAATTGAAAACTAGAAAGAAATCTAAAACTTTCCCAACTGGAATCACTGAAAACGGAATTACACGCTAAAAGTAATTTTTAATTTAAATATTTTCTAAAATAGCAAAATAAGGAAATTGAAGGCCTAAACGAAGGACTTTGGTCGAAATCCACCATGTGTCACGACTTAGGGTGGTGAGTATTGACTGTAACGCGATTCTGCTTCAGTACACCAAATTCGGGCATATTCCGGGCTCGTCGATAAATTGCCCAATTTGGCAATTTTCAATTAAGAGTTGTTTAGGCCTCCGAGCCTTTGACCGGTCCAATTTATTATAGAATTGGACCGCCACTTATTCTACGTCACATTCAAAAGAAAAACCAAATTATTTTTCCCTCCATTCCTATACCTCAAGAGAGTTTATGTCTCGAAAAAAAACTCATTAACGGATGTGGCGTGCAAACCATGATTTTGAGCCATCCATTCTGGGGTCCACCATGCAATTATTGCAATAATCTGAACTGTTCATATTATAAGGTTAGTAAAATAAATACCCACGCAAAAAATAATTTTGATCAGACATCGATAGGTATATCAAAAGTAAAATTTCGGTTTAAAAAATGGACGGCCATACACATTTTAACTTAAAAAGTATTGACAGAATCTAGACCGTTTGTTTTTTAAAACCAAAATTCTATTTTTGACATATTTATCGATGTCCGATCAAGATGATTTTTTGCATGAATACATTATCTTGCGGGTCCTAAAAATGAACAATTCAAATTATTGTAATGTACACTCCGAAAATCTCGTAAATAAGACAACCTCTTATGTCCCTTATTTTAAGAATTTTATATCTTACCTTTTTATTTCCGAGAAATTAAAAGAGCCCGTGAAGAGTAGTATATCTTGGGAAAAGAAACAAAGTAGTACGCACGAAAAATACGAACAATCAATCTAAATCCAAGGAAGAATTCCATGGGCTCCGAAATCAAAGCTCACAGAAAATCTACACTCTTCCCTATCACCTTCTTTGATGCCCACTTGGGACTTGTGTATTCGACAGACTCTCTCTCTCTCTCTCTCTCTCTCTCTCTCTCTCTCTCCATGTGTGTTTGTAGAGCAGCTTTCACTTTTCTCTCTCTCTCTCTCTCTCTCTCTCTCTCTCTCTCCATATGTGTGTTTCAGAAATGTTTCGGGACTCGTTCCGTTTAATTTATTTGTGTTATTTTTTAAGTTTTTTTTATATTTTATCTTTATTTTAATTTCAGTCATAATTTTATAATTTTTGACGAATCACAAAACTTAAATTTTTTGATATAAAACTAACAATTGTGAATATATTTTTTGAATAAATTAAGACAAAAAATAATAAAAAGTAAATGGAAAGACACGATCGATAATCCTTTGTTGTAGTATCATGCATCCACTGATTAAAGTATGTGGACCAAATTGGAAGCCAATGTTACGTCGATCAATCCAGAAGGGGTCTAGTTTTTGCACCGTATTTTAAGAGAACATATTACTCCCTCCGTCCCAAAATATTTGGCACACATCCACTATTCACATCTCTCGAAAAATCATCTATATTTTCTAAGATATAATGAATTATATGTGCAATATGGATCTTGTTTAATAGATTTTATTTAGTTTTATTAAACAAAAAATTTCAAATCGTAAAAAGTAGTATAAATTACAAAATAAAGATGATTTTTTGTGAGGTGTGAATAGTATTTTTGGCCAAACATTTTGGGACGGAGGGAGTATGACTATATTATTCGCATTTTGAGGCCATCGTTGTCCCTTTTAATTTTTGTACTAATTAAATCAAAATATAATAAAACTCTGAGGTCCTGCATTAATAATTTGGGTCATTCCTTTCGTAGTATTTTGAAATCGTGTAGCATGCATTTAGAAAAGTACGTTGAGAGGAAGTCATTTTTATCTTCTAAAATCAAACGAATGAGACGAAAATATTCATTTGTTACAATAAAAATAATCGTTCTTACAATATGAATCTGTTCCAATTAATTGAGTGAATCTCATAATACAAGCAGAGTTTTTTTTTTTTTTTTAAACAATGAAAGTGTATTAGAAACAGAATTAAAAGTTCACATTCCTTGGGTACTTAGCCCCAATCAAGTCCACGATAAAAATAGAAAAAACACAACTAGGAATAACACCATAATAATGAACGGAAAGGGCATCCATTTCAATTTCTAATTTTCGAATATTGTTTCATGCCGTTAGGGTTAGCTGGTTCGAACACCTAAGTTATCAGATAATCGTAAAAACACAGTAGCGTATTCTCTCTCGAAAAGCGTGTTGCGATTAAGATTAAAGTTTGAGAATGCATGGCAGCCAAACATAGGCCAAAGAGATCCAAGATTCCAACGGTGTTCAGAGCCATCACGTTCTGCCACGTGAGCTCAATCATAGATATCCCATTAGATGCCCACACTCATTTATCACACGTAATTTGCCCCCCACCCCACTCATTTGAAGCTATATCAAATACAGCATTTTCTTTTTCTTTTTTTAAGATCAGGAGTTCACGTCAACTTACGCTTATTTTAATTATTTTAAGAGAACCAATCTCACGGTCCTTGGCAAAGGGCCTACTTACAGCCAAAGCAAAAGTCTGTATGAACTGGTCTCAAAAGAATTTATAGTAACTTAGAAGTTTCAAATTTGAATCTTGGCGGAAACAAATTAAGACGACCTGGTGACATATGAAGAGTTTGTGCAAATTATAGGTTTATACATGCAAATTCGAACACAAATATGTCACGTATTCGAAATACATTTGATCCAAGTAGATGCATCAGATGATTCTAAACACGTTCTGAACAGAATTTATGGTGATAAATAGGTATACGTTCATTGCTCCTTGACGTAGCTTATGGCCTTCACTTACATTGATCAATGATTGTAGACCAAATGGTAAATTAGATATTTATGAAAGGAAGTAGAATCCAATGGAGTCACTTTTGAACAATGAGGAGGCATGACATTAATTGGCTTTCTTTTTTTTCCAGATATGTGAAAACCTATTTGCAATCATTTCTATCTGTTCATCTTATTTGAGGGCCCACCCAACGTTCTAGCTTGTCTTATTATTTTAAGTTTTTTGCTTGTCTTATTATTTTAAGTTGACTAGTTGGGACCAAGTGAGCATGAAATTTACGTAAAATCAGACATGGCTTATTCGAAAGGCTACAATACACAGTTTTATTTAGATGCGCACAATATGCACCTTTTAAATCGCTTTGAATTCATATACTGTTGACATAAATTTATAGCGTTCATTTTGAATTTATAGCATTTAAGTCCCGTTCCACTAACTCAAAAGACCAAAAGCGAATTGGCCTCGTTTGGCAAATAAACCAAAAATTGATTTTTTGGTTTATTCACTTTGGGGTGATTTGAAAAAAAAAAATAAACTTGTTTTTTTGGTTTATTGGTTTATGTAGCAATAAACCAAAAAACTCATTTGGTTCAACTTGTGGTTTATTCCACTGTTTAAAGAGAACTCATGTGGTTTATTTGCCAAACCACTGTGGTTTATTCCGGTT